>JARYHS010007741.1:446822-489692 GCA_031002005.1 Vandiemenella viatica
CCGTGTCCTGGCAGTGGTAGCCATCTGTAGCCGCGCCGTGTCCTGTCACTGGTAGCCATGTGTAGCCGCGCCGTGTCCTGGCAGTGGTAGCCATGTGTAGCCGCGCCGTGTCCTGTCAGTGCTAGGCTAGCCATGTGCAGTAACTGCAGCGAGTGTTGCCACAAGGGAGACAGAGGAAGGAGAGGAAGTGAGGATGAGGAAGAGGAGGAGGTGGCGAGGAGAGGAAGAGAAGCCGAGGACGAGGAGGAGAGGGCGAGAGGGGGCGGCAGCAGTGCCAACACCACCACCAGCAGCAGCGGCAGCGACAGCGAGGTCAGCGGCGGCAGTCAGCGGCCGCTGACGTCACTGCGCGTGCTGACAGGTGGGACTCTGCACAGTCAGCCAATCACGCTTCATCTCGCCTCCACATTGCGCTACATAGTTCAGTATCGTGTAGTGTTGTAATTCTAGTATCGCCTATAGTCCGTTCACTCCAGAACGACGGCTCAAGGTCGCGTCCCCTCAACTCGCTCCCCTCCCGCTACTTCCACCTGCGAGCTGACCGCTGACTTCTGCGCACGCGCAATCTCATCACCAGGGGGTCTGTTCTGCACCAGCAAGGGGGTCCTCCATTAATTACGTGAGATCCTCTTCCCCTAGGAAGACGTAAGATTTTGACGGACCCATCCCCCCCCCCCCCCTGTTGATCAAAATCGTAGTTTTCCAGACTTTTTTTAGCTGTACTGTCCTTCAAGAACTTCAGAAGCTCACGTTAGATTTTCGTCGACCCCCACGGCCTTTGCTGACATTTCGGCGGATCCTCCCCCTTATTTCACCTCACGTAATTAATGGACGCTCCCCTAAGGGTGATTGCAGGGGAGAGGGGAAAGGGGGTCGACCCCGAGCCGCCTGTGCAGAATGAACGGATGATAGCTTCTGCATCCCGTGCGGCCACCTGTTAGTACCATAACTCACAGACCAGTCGTTTGTGATACCTTGCCACTACCTTTCAGAAAAGCGCTGACTATAATGAGTCCCTTTCAGCATTCCATATTGTTTGCATGCAGCTACTGCGACAATGAGACGCCACCCGCTGTGCACAACTGTCGTTTTGGTAGTGGCAGCTTATGGGGTTACCACTAAATTATTTAATTCTTGTATACTATTTCTGTTGCCAACATCATATTTTTTTCCTCGACTAATAGTAAACGTACACCGATGAATGAGGTATCTGTGGATGGTATTTTGTGCCAATGTCTGACATGGCATTCCCAGTTTGCGTTAAGACAAATTCTTTGTTGAAGATTCAAGTTGAGAGTGTGTCTTCTGGCGGCCGCCATGCCGTTTATCTCAGCACAGCGCATTCCTGTGTGAGGGCAACAGTCGCTTTTGTAGTGACAGCTTGAGGGGTTACCAGTAGATTATTTAATTTATATACTGGCGGAAATTAAAATACGGAGTTGTGATAAATGAATGAAATTTGGTCCCAAGTATCACCACTTGAAGAGCATTAAATGATTAAAAATTGAAAGTTTTACATGTAGTGGTATGAGAATTATGGGACTATTCGCTATGTAATATTGCTACATTTTTTTGGGTGTATAAGTGATGAACCGAGTGGTGTAACACGACACTTTTCTGTCCACAACTTCGTGTTGACCAAGTATGCCAAGGCGAAGAGTGATGATCCTCTACACCCTAATGTCTAACTGTGAGAGAGGTCGGAGAGCTGACGTGTTTGAAATGGGTGCATCAAGTCGTTAGATCCCCCAGATTGGTTACACAGTGGACGAAAAGGAGGCTCTAGTACTCCTAGAGGAGACACAGGTCCACACAGAGGGACAACAGCACGAGATGGTCGCCATATTGACTGCAGGCCAGATCCAAGCAGGACGAGTGTGTACCGACTGCTTGAACACTCTCTGAACCCTATGCAGTGTGTTCCACTAACCTGAGTTCATTACCAGCATCGTCAAACCTGGTGTAATGCAAAATGGGCACGGGAATGGCGTACATTGCTGTTCAGAAACGAGTATTGATTCTGTCTACGGTAACGTGATGATCGACAGGAACGGCTCACCCTGCTGTGACGTCACACCGGTCCAGCCACTGGTGTCACGGTTCAGGGGCAATCAGTTTCGACAGCAGGACTGAGTTGGTTGCTGTTGAAGGCACAGTGACAGCCCAGCACTATGTGGACGGGTGCTGCACCCTATTGTGATACCCTCCACGGCCACTGTACAAATCGCATCTTCCAACAGGATAGTTCCCGTCCTGATACTGCGCCCATCACAACTCAAGTCTTGCAAGGGGCTGCGATCAAAATTTGGACAGCACGGTCCCCAGATTTGTCCCCAACAGAGCATGTCTGGAATGTCGGGAGTTGACACATTAGATCACGTGGTCACCAGCACATACTCACTGCACAAGACATACAGGTATAGAGACGGATACCCCAAGAAGACATCCCAACACTCGCTGATTCAATACCGGCAAGGATCCGCGAGTGTATACCTGCTCAAGGTTGAAGCACTTCTAGCAGACAGCTCTATCAGTTGCTATCATTTCTCATTTTTTTAAGTTATGGCTTTACGTCTAGTCAACGTCGAGGTCATTAGAGACGGGATGCGACTGGGGACAAGGAACGGGAAGGAATTCGGCCATGGCCGTTTTGAAGGAAGCCTCCCGGCATTCGGCTGGAGTGAAACCATGGAAAACCCAAATCTGGATGCCCGGACGGGGATTCGAACCGGCGTCCTCCCGAATGCGAGGCCAGAGCGATTATTTCTCCTGGGTATGACCATGGATATATCTAAAAAGTGTCCTGAAATTACGCCACTCCTGTCTGGGTGTTGGGATTTTAACTTCCGCCAGAGTATATACTACTATTTCTATTGTCAACATAATTGTTTTTCCTCGACTAACAGAAAAACTACGCTGACGAATAAAGTATCTATCGATAGGGTTTTGTATCGACGTCTGACATGTCACTCCCAGGCACGTTCTTTGTTCAAGATTCAAGTTGGAACCGTGTCGACTGGCCGCAGGGACACAACGCGATCCTCTGTGAGGCGCTTCAGTAGGGGCAGCTTGAGGGGTTACCAGTGGGCGAGGTTATTTAATATCAATATATGATTTGTGATGGGGAGTGTATTAGAGGAATGTGGAGGAAATGATGGTGAGATAAGTGAAAGAGGAAGACAAGCAGAGGAGCATTAGGAGCCTGATATGGATTAAAGAGGAGCCACAGAAAAGCAAAGGAGTAATCTATCATATGTACTATGTGCCTATCTTGACTTATGCTGCTGAAACATGGACAAGAAGAAGAGGGACATCAGCAGAGTACAAGCAAGAGAAATGAAGTTTTTAAGAGGTAGAATGGGAGTTACTATAATGGACAGAATAAATGAAGTGATTAGACGCACCATAAAAGAGGAACCCCTACAGGAAAGGGTAGAGAGGACCAGACTGAGATGGTATGGACATGTAAAGAGAATGGAGGCTCAGAGAATCCCAAGAATAATCCAAGAAATTAAGATGTACGGTAAACGACCAAGAGGAAGACCAAGAGATGGATGGCTGAAAGAAGTGGAGGAGAGGAACAAGGTGGAGATAGAGAGAAGGAAATGGAGAGGCTAAGCAGACCAGGGCAGAGGCTAGAACCTGCTGAGGATGATGATGATAATCTGGTTTCTGATACCAACGCCACTTTTTCCAAACTAACACAAGGCTTACAGCAATGAATAAGGTATTAGTGTGTGTAATTTTCAACCGAATTCTGACATAGTACAATCAATATACGTGGAAACACGGTTTTTTTTTAGGATTTAATTTAGACGCAACCCGCAGCACTTGGGTAGTGGCAGTTTCAGGGGTTAACACTCGAAACTGTCTCTTCGACGACTACCAATATGTCATAATGAAAGAAACGCTTCGAACATCTCCTAGATTAATTTAGGAAAATATTAATAAATAAAAAACAATTCAAAGTAAAACAGCTTCGGAAATTAATGCTCCGTCGAATGAGGAATGAGCCAAATGCTGGAATATATTTCACTCTAGTCTGTAAGGAATTTGTATGCTTCTTAAATTATTATACATTTAGTCAGTAAAAATCTTTTTAAGTTACTTCTGAGTTTCGATCATATTCTCGAAATCCTCAACTGGTCTGCTTAAACATTAATAATGATAATATGATTGTAAATTTCGGAAAGTTTTGTGTCTTGCCGTCTGGTGGAGTTTGCGGTGCAACGCGGAGGCTCTGGCTGACATTTCGGCCGTCGGTCGACCTGCGGCGCAATCGATCAATCGAAATCGCGTGTTGACCCGTGACAGCCAAAGGCGCAGCTTACCAGGCTACGCTGCCTGGCTTTATGATTGCTGACCGCAAAGCCACCTGTGGTAGACTCTACATCTTCACGGTCTTTGGTTACGCCAAAGGAAATGTCCCCTGGGGGTAGAAGCAGTTTCCAGAAACCTCTAAGCTGCACCTCATACTAAACACAAATCATTTTTTTACAAAATTACTGGAGCTATTTGTATCGCTAAACAAGATTATATACCGAGCGTGGTTGGTGAGTGGTTAACGCTCTGGCCTCGCATTCGGGAGGACGCGGGTTCGAATCCCCGTCCGGGCATCCAGATTTGGGTTTTCCATGGTTTCCCCAAATCACTCCAGGCGAATCGTGGGACGCTTCCTTCAAAAAGGCCATGGCCGAATTCCTTCCCGTTCCTTTTCCCCAGCACTTTCACGCCTCTAATGACCTCGACGTCGACGAGGCGTAAAGCAAAAAAAAAGAAAAAAAAACACACTTTTATAACACATAATTTAGTAAAATCATGGCAGGATCATGATAATTATACTGCATTTAAAATCGGACTGTAAAACATATTTATGGGTATCAAGTGGAAGTTTCCTTTTTATTCTATGAAACTTTTGCCGGAAACCCATCAAAAATAATTATTTGCTCTATACTTTCGAAATCACTCATCAGAAAAAATTACCCTGTAAGTTTAACCGGAAAACTAAAACGACTAATTCATTATTTTCAAAACTTTGTTACTACGCAGATAATTTTATCGATCAAAAAAATCGTATTTTCGATCCATAGATAATGTCAGCAATCAAATAATAAATGAACATGAATTCTTTTTTAAAAATTGCAAAACCTAGTTTAATATTACTAAATTGATTTTATTATTTGTTTTATATATATCACTTCTAATACAATTCGTCGATCCTAATAATGAACTGAATCCAGTAAGAAGTTTTTATATATATTTATTTATTATTTATTTATTTGGTAAGTTTTTGCAGTATATTTTTTATTGATAAATTCAGTTTAATCTGGACTGTAGTGAAGAACTTAGTGTTTGTTGTGTGTGTGTGTGTGTTTTTTTTTTTTTTCCTTCGCTATCTGAGCGAGTTGTGTTTTTCTTACTTTAGACAGTAATTAGTTAATTTCTTACAGTAATGTGTTACTGGGCAGGGTTGTCGGTGGTGTCATTTTAAGGAGCAGGCTTACCAACTGCTTAGCGCTTAATTTCGCGCCTCCCGTCCATTGATTCGCGCAGTTTAAGCGTCCGACTCGAGAAGTTTTGTCTCGCGGAACTGTCTCTGTTTGTGAAGAGATCCCGGGGCGCCATTGTTGCCGCGCGCGGGACAAAAGACGCGCAAACAAGCGGAGAGCGCCGGGCGCGCCTCGTTTGTTTGCTTCTGCAGTGGTGCCAACGGGACGCACGGAAATGTCACCAGGAAACGTAGCATGAAAGTCACTGGGCTGATTCCAGCTCGTTAATCTGTTACATTACCACAAATTAAACTCTTAGAAATATTAGGATTTTTATTTTTGTTCCGCCATCTGTGCAAGATTTGTCCGAAAAATAATTTTAAAAAACTGATTCGTCCTTTTTTATTTCCTACACTACTAATCCGAAAATTCTTTCAAAACTTACAGTTAGAGTTTTCGGGAAAACCATAGATATCTATTGAGTATTTGCTTTTAGCATAGTAACTAATTGGATAATTTTAACATTTTTTTTATATATATTGAGTATTTCATTCGATAGAAAATTGGATGAATGAAATGATAATGTCAATTTTTATGAATAATTTTCACGCCAATACAGTTGAATTTGTTGTTTCATTTTGCCAAACGCGTGTCACTTCATTCTCTGAAGCATCTTCAGCGGTTTTTTGTGTTGGGTGTTTATACAAGCAATTACATTTGTCCTATGTTACAATTTAATCATGAAAACTGTGGTATACACAGATTTAAGCTTCATTATTGGTCACATATGCTGATGTCATCGAAAGTATTTTATTTTTCAAAAAAGTTTGTCAAATCAATGAAAATATTTTCAACTAGAGTTTTTTTTAAGAAAATAATATCTCGGAAATGGTGACACTTTTACTGAAATACTATTTTGTCGTATAGTAGACCATGGTGTGAGCTATCTGAAGTTGCAGGATTATCCTTTCAGTCCTGAACACTATTCCTATATATATATATATACATATATATATATATATATGAGTCATCGAAGTGTGGCGTTGTGGTTGCGAGTTAGTACGATGTGATTAGAAGTGTTAATGAGGTATAGCCAATCAGCTACGGACCGTTCGGGAAATTTGGACCCGTTACGTTGGCAGAATGATGGAAGTTCGATATTGCAGTTTTGACGCCAAAATCTACGAAAATTGCCTATCATAGTGAGTGGGTGAATCGCAACGTCCTGACCTCGCATTCGGGAGGACGCGGGTTCGAATCCCCGTCCGGGCATCCGGATTTTGATTTGCCGGAATCAATGCAGTCGAATGCTTGGATGCTTCCATCAAAAGTCCGTGGCCGAATTTCTTCCCGTTCCTTGTCACCATTTAATATAATAGAATGTGTGGAAGAATTGAAGTCCTCCGTGATAGCATATCTTACATCTTTAAAATGCTGTAGCGATTTGGAAGCAATTTCATATTTAGATAACGTTTTGCTTTTCAGGTCTATGTGAATAGGATTCTTCATTTTACAAAAGTCGAGAAGTTCTTGTATTTGGTTTGTGGGTTCTGAAGCCATGTGGCATTTGTTTGAGGTATGAGTTAAGTTCTCTCTGGTTTAAACAAACATCTCTTGTACACCAGGTGACCCGTGCCAGTATTATCGTGGCCAGGCACCCAATACAATTATAATAATATGTAAATACAAGTAATGAAAAGTGTTTTATTTTGAAGAGTAGTAAGAAATATTTAAAAAACAGTCAAAGCTCTTTATTCGCGGTTTCAGTATTCGCGGGTAGAATAATCGTGACAACTTTTTGTATTCGCACCGACCGTGGTGGTGTAACGGTTAGCGTTCAGGCCTTGCATTCTGGAGGATGGCGGTTTGAATCCCCGCCCGGGCGTCGAGATTTGGGTTTTCCATGGTTTCCCCAAGTCAATGCAGGCAAATGCCGGGATGCTTCCTTCAAAAGGCCACCATTCTTTGCCCCCCATCCTTTCCCGTCTCTAAAGACCTCACTGTTAGAGAGACGTTAAGAACATTTAAAAAAAAATCTGTATTCGCCGTTTGAAAATTTTATTCTTCACGGATCGATTCGATATATTCAGCGCATGCGGTTTCCTTTCAGGGGCGTAGCTACTACGGGGCTAGGCGGTGCCCCTACGCTCAGGGGGCCCCTGAGCGCACCTCTGGGGGCCCCAAGCGCAGTTCAGAGGCCCACGAGCCTTCATGGCAAACAGGTGACCTTTTTTTTAACTCTACAGTCGTCTAAGGGGGCCCCTCACTGCTCAGGGGGTCCCAACCACTGCTCAGGGGGCCCCTACCAGCAACACAAAGCAAAAAAAGGGTCGCCTATCTGGCCTGAGGGCGCAAAATAAATTTTTTGCACCGGGGCCCTTGTTGACCTAGCTACGCCACTGTATCCTTTGCTAACGTGTCGGCATCGTTTGAGTATTGCTGGCAAGTGACGAGAGTCACTCTATGTAGCCGAAACAACTTAAAAAAAAAAATCTTATTGCCACTGAATCTACAAGAGAGAACTGAAGCCATAAGCACTGAACTCATAATCGAAAAATCTGCGGCCTCGTCTCACTGTCGGGAATGGAGAATCCGTGGAAATGCAAACTTTAACTGCAAACATTGCTCAAGTTGCGAATGGACTGTGACGACATGGTTTTGAACCCAAATCACTCCAGCCGAATGCCGGGATGCTTACTTCATTAGGCCATGGCCGAATTCCTTCCCGATCCTTGTCCTCAGTCCCATCCCGTCTATAATGACTTCGACGAGGCATAAAGCCATAAGTAAAAAAAAAAAAAAAAAAAAAAAAAAAAAATTGAACCGATAGAATCAAGTGATATTCGAAAGTTGGTTGAATCGCAAGATGAAGATTTGACTTGGAGGAAATGTTGAATCCGCAATCCATTGAAGAGGAGACTTCAACGAACTCTGAAATGGTGACGTTTAATTTATAAAAAAAAAAAACCTGTGTGAACGTTTACTGATGGCAAATGAGTTTTCTAATTTCTCCGTCTATGGAAAGAAGTCTTGTTTCTAAAAGACAAATTGTTAATGCCACAGCTAAATATCAAAACGAATTGAAAGACCGTTTAAAAGTGGCAAAACAAGAAAAAATTACGAAATTCGTTAAAACATTGCCTAATCCTGATAATAATATCTAAAATATGTTACTTAAAATCTCTTAATAAATTGAATTTAATTGGTTTTTTTCGGAACCTTGGAACGTATACCCTATAATCCCTTGCAAATTACTATTCCATATTCGCGGTTTCCATTTTCGCGTATCCCCCGCGAATAAAGAGCTTTTAGTGTACTACATGTTTAATTGTAAAACGTTTAAAAAGCAGATCTTTTTTTAAAAAAATAGATACTGCCTATGTCAGATGTGACTTTTTTTCAAACTTGTTTACTTTACAAAACTTGTTTGAAAGCAGTATCAGCAGTTACAATGTGATCACAGTTTAGTTTTTGACTGTATGTGTCTGTAACACAAACATAAATATTACTGAATCAAAGAGCTCGTGAAAAAGTCTCGTACAGGTGTCGATACGGAAAACCAGCTTCTGGTAAATACGATCTTGCTCTTTGAGGCATCTCGCCTTGTGCTTCATTAAAGGTCATGGGAATTGGTTTCTTATAATTTGGAAAGGCACGGTTGATTAATGCGGGGTGTGAGCATGTTTTTTTTTACCGAGCGTGTTGGGTGAGCGGTTGACGCTCTGGCCTCGCATTCGGGAGGACGGCGGTTCGAATCCCCGTCCGGGCATCCAGATTCGGGTTTTCCATGGTTTCCCCAAATCACTCCAGGCGAATGCCGGGATGCTTCCTTCAAAAGGCCATGGTCGAACCTTGCATCCACTCACATCCCACCTCTAATCACCTCGGCGTGGACGACGCATGAATCCTTAACTAAAAAAAAGGAACAAGAAAAAAAAAGACGTTTAATAGCAGTGAATGAATTTAGTACTGATGATGTGCTCATCTAAGTGAATTATCACTAATCTTGGACCATTAATTAATCCTTGATTAACATTAAGATTTCTATTTAACTTAGAAATAACATTTTTTTATTTTATTTTATTTTTTTTTTTTTTTAAGTGAATATATGAGGTGGTAAATCGAACGTTCTAGGAAATGTCTCTAGCGATTTTAAATTAAAAAAAAAAAAACGGGAATTCTCGCGTTTGGTATCTGTGAAACTGCACTAACCTGATCTCGTAAGGTACCTACTCATGTTAGTTAAGTTTCTCTTTGGTTATAGCAAGGAATTTGAAAATGCCTATGAAGCCTTCAAGAATCCCGCATATTAAACAGAAACCGGAAGATACCCAGCGAGAATCGGTCACCCAGATACTATAAAACAAAAGACGCGGATGTGTCTGCTGTCAGACTACATACACCAGACTCAAGTGAGGCACGCAAACCCTTTGCTTAGCGGAGACGTTAGTATATCAATCAGCCGACGCGTATCTATTGCCTATGCTATATTGGACTGGAAATTGGTTTAAACTGCCCTCTTATCGTCCTGGTCCGCGGAGGGACTTAATTAAACCGGACAGGCTGGCCAACGGGCCGCCGTTTCTTCCCCTCCCAGCGAATCCAATTCCCCGGCTTTGCGTCTGAGTCTCTGCAGTTGGCAGCCCTGACGGGGGCGCTCGGTTGGCACCACTGATTGCGCCCTGGGGTGTGACCAATGCGCCAAACCAATTTCCATTACAGCCACAGGCGATTTCGTTTTACATGAAACTAGTAGTGCTCATTGCGAGCAATTAATTCGGATCGATTAAGAACTGTTTAGACACTTTTTTATAAATAATAATTAGTTTTAAGACAATTTCATTATTCCTTTCATCGCATTATATCTTGGGATAACTATCGGGGATCAGTGCTGTGTTCGGATATTTTTTAGTCGTCCACATAATATACAGGGTGTTCAGGAATGAAAGGATAATCCTGCAACCGCACATAGGTCCCATCATGTACTACTATACCACAAAATATTACTTCAGTAAAAATCTTACCATTTTCGAGATACTGATTTTTTAAGTTTTTTCGAAACGTGTGTGTTCAGTTTATTCCATGCGATTTCTACAAATTAGCATTTTTTTATTTTTTTAATTTTTTTTATTATTTTTAATTTACTCAACGATGCTTGAAGTTCATCTAAAGCAGGGGTGACCAATCCAAATGATCTTGTGGGCCACTTTCTAAATACATCATAACTCCGCGGGTCGCATATAAAATTTTTGTACCCCCATATTAGATTTAGACGCAGTATAGACATATTTTTGGAGTAAAAAATTCAAACGTAATGAGTTATTATTATTGTGTTTACTATTATTATTCCTAGATGTAAACATAGATAATATAATAATAATGACATTAAACGCACGTTTTAAAGAAATGTATAACACTAAAAACGATATATAAAAAATATATAAATATAAATGAAATAAATTTTAAAAATATGGATGCACAAATAATGTTTTTAATACGTTGGTTTTCACTACTTTGGCCAGTATAAAATAAATATATTTTGTAAAAGTTCGTTGAATTTCGCGAGCCAGAAAAACATTCAAGGCCGCGGGTTGCCCACCCCTGATCTAATACAATGTTTTTTATTCTTAAAATGTTAAGAAAACATTTTAAAAAATCTTATGTATCGTCATTTTTTACTACTTGTTTAAAATGCACAATGGTCTCTTCAGCAGATTGAACTACTATAAAACAATCATTTTAAAAGAAGTATAAAATAATTATACCATTTAAGGTTTTTTAACGTTTTAGGAAAAAAATAACATTGTTTTAGGCGAATCAAACATTCTTGAATAAATTAAAATGAAACTGGGTTGAAAAAAGTCTTAATTTGTAGAAATAGCATGGAGTAAACTGCACAAAGTAACATGTTTCGAAAAAATTAAAAAAATTAACACTTCGAAAATAGTGAGACTTCTACTAAAATAAAATCTTATCGTCAGTAGGACATGTGTGTGTGTGTGTTAGTTAATGAATTCTGTGTACAGTGAGTAAAATGTCTTAGCTAGGCATTCACAAATCTCGTTCATAGTCAAGAAAAGCAATGCTTTATCAAACATAATTTTTGTCGTTCTCTGTTTATGTCAGTTTGTTTGTTTGTTTGGTCATGAAGGCTGAAGAACAGTAGTTTATATTTTCTGTGCTTGTGTTGTCTCCAAGAATATCTGCTGTCAATAGTAAGCGGAAGCAAGCGAGTACTCTATTATTAAAGTAGCTAAATGCCTCGTCATCAGCACTGTACAGTACATTCTGTATCTCCAGATATTGTGCACTAATGACTTGTTCAACAAATATTCATTCGTATCTTTTTGCATTTAGGGCTCTAATTCCTAAAAATGTCTTTCTTGGCGTTAAATTAAATGTATATTAAGGTCCAAATTCCCCCCCCCCCCCAAAAAAGCAAAAAAGTGACTAAGGCAGAGATTTTAATCTATGAGGTGATACCTCATTACTGGATTTCGGGTAGGTATCACATGGAGACAAATTATTTTCTTGTGACAAAAAAAACAACAAAAAAAAACAAAAAACAAAAACAAAAAATAAAAACAAACACGTTATTCAAATAATGATACTTTTGCCTTTTAAGGGTCGAATCCTGAAAAATTCGTTTCTTGAAACATGATTTGTCCAAAGCTGAGACCTAACGTTTAGAATGAAATATCATTTATTGATTTCGATTGGGTACGAAGGAAGATAGACTAATGGGTTGTGACAACAAGAAAATCACCTTTTATAAATAATACATATGTGTGATACCTCTCATTGGTTTGGCTGTTATATTCTGTTAACTACGTTTAATTTAATTACAACGATCCCATGCGACAGGTTGATTGTGTTAGTGATTGGGGGGCTCCTCATTTAGTGTGCCGTGTTAATTTAAGCAAGTATATGACCCATTTGTGGAAAAACTATTTCATGCAGGGCCTTAATATTTTTGCTCATTGTTACATGATGCTAGTAAAGTCAGCTGTACTAATATAAACTTTATACATTTTATACTTTTTAAGAAATACTTATTTAAATTTATTATAAAGATATTAAGTTTTTTTCTGCAGAAAATGTCTTTTAGTGAACGTAATAATAGCGGAATATTAACGCTTGTACTACCTGAGGTGGCTTGCTTTATTATACAGATTCTCTGAAAGTTTCATTCTATTATCTTTGATGGTTTCTGATATAATGCGGCATATGTACTGAAAATTTTAGTTTGCGGGAAACTGACTTTAAAGAAAACAATTGCTCGCAAACGCACTCAGACAAAACTAACAGTTTATTTCAAAACTAGCATTTGCCCGCTGCTTCACGCGCGCGTGCCTTGGCCGGTGTAGAAATTATTTATCGATTTTATTCTCTTATCAGACATTAACGTGGAAAGGCATGAACTGTTAATGTATTCTGAATAGTTTCGTTTGTTTCGATTAATACGTTAGGCCGGTTTTCATACTGATGTCAAAGAGTTGTTTTATTCATATTTTAACGTGATGCAATTGATTCAATAGTAGAAAAGGTTCCTGAAAAATTAACAGCAGTAATTCGTGGTTGTAATTATTGTGCGAAGTATAAACATTTATTGTTTAGAAAGGCTTTCACGGTTCAAACGACATTCTTTCTTCTGTGCGCTTTCAGAAGCTATGGATTTAGCGTATAGAACCCGGTTATAGGTCAATCACTTTTCTCGGTGCAGGTTACTTTCATTTGCTCTAGCTATTTCATCTCGTTCTCTTTGACGTTGTAGACGATGTTGTCGGTCTATTTCACTCTCATTTAGCCGATTTCGGCGACATCTTTTAGCTGCAGAAGTTGACCCCGACAGTTAGATCTCTTTCGCAAGGGCATATCATAAACTTTTATACTTACCCAACTCACAGCACTAACAATTAAAACGTTTTCACAGCTGTAATTATCACTATGCGTGAACTTTGGCTGCGAGTATATAGATGAGCATAAACTTGGTGACAATATAGAATATCTGTGGTAGTAATACATAATATTATTTCTGAAAGCAATATTTAACTCAGCTAAAACATAATATTTTTAAATGCTGATATGGAGGATTCCACGTTAACAGTGGTACCGAAAATTTAAATGGATATATAACAGTTGTAACGTTAAGAAAGCTGATATTATAATCATTATGTGTAATTTTTTTGGCGATTTTATGTGTAAACTTTGCCTGGGATTATATAGCTAGGTATAAGCTTTGTTAAGGATGTATCTGTGGATATAATGAAAAATATTGTTTCCATGATACTTAACTAAAAAAGTTTATTTTTAAATGTGGATACCGAGGATTGCAACATAACCGCGGTGCCATAAATTTATGTTAATATAGCAGTAATCTACGACTTAGTCCTCTTGGAAGTGTGCTGAAATATAAAAATTCGTTACCAATAATCACAGCATCTCAATTTTTCAGATTTATTTATTTTTTGTTGTTTTTTATTTTTTGTTGTTTGGAAATTGGTTTTATTTTATGTTGATACACCATCAATTATTCCTGCTTTAAAATAGAAATTTACGTGAATTGGAGCTACTCTTGATTTCAAATCGTCGTATCATTACTGTCATTATTTCAGTCAGATATAATTAATCAAAAAATGTCGAGATGTGATCATGGTACAGTTTATGTAGTAACGTGCATGTAACTGAAACAATTATTTCTGAGTGGCAACATTATCGCAATTTGTGAATCGCTTGAAATGCAACCTGACAGCTGATATGATGCTTTGTTATAGGCCTAAGAGACGATGCCTGCAGATTTATAATCTACGCGGTGTAGCATTAGGATATGAAACATTTTTAATTTAAGTTTCTTTCAATATAGCCGTATTTTCTATGTAATTATTTCAGTCGCATGTAAGTACCTGGCGAAACAACAGCCTGGACCAGATGACAATTGACTCGTTTTGTTTAGCATCAGGCATAACGGGTTTAGTTTTAAAATTTACGCGGTGTAGAATAGAATTTTAGGATGCCTAGTTATATTTGAAATAAAAATTCGTTACCAATAATCACAGCATCTCAATTTTTTCTGATTTATTTATTTTTTGCTGTTTGGATATTGGTTTTTATTTTACGTTGATACACAATCAATTATTCCTGCTTTAAAATAGAAATTTACGTGAATTGGAGTTAATCTTGGTTTCAAATCGTCGTATCATTATTGTCATTATTTCAGTCAGATATAATTAATTCAAAAATGTCAAAATGGATCACGGTACAGTATATGTACTAATGTGCATGTAACTCAAGCAATTATTTCTGAGTGGCAAAAGTATCGCAAGTTGTAAATCGATTGAAATGCAACCTGGACAGTGATGACAGCTGATATGCTTTGTTATAGGCCAAAGGGACGATGCTTTTAGCTTTATAATTTACGCGGTGTATCATTAGGATATGAAATTTTTTTGATTTGAGTTTCTTTCAATATATCCGTATTTTCGATGTAATTATTTGAGTCGCATGTACCTGAATTTTCGGATGCCTAGTTATATTTGCACGTTATAGCCACGAGACATATTAATCGAATAAAGTACTTCCAAATATGTGCAATTCCGCACAAGTCATTATGAAAGAAGTATGTTTTATTACTTGCTGATATTTATAATAGCTGTTTTTCAGACATCGCTTTTCGAGAAAAAACTGAATTTCGTATTAAGTATTGGCTTATTGTGGCTGTAGTGTACAGCGTTCACGTAGCAGTTTTATTCCAGAGACAAACTGTATAACAGTTACCAGAGACAATACATGTCTTCAATATTAGTCAACAGACCTGTTACGATTCAAGTAAATGCTGATTATACTTGATTCACGTATTCTTTTTATTTTGAAGTACTGCGGTCCAGAAAAATGAATCGCAGAAGTAAAAAAAAAAAAAAGGGAAATCCTAAATTTTGTCAGGTCTCTTTATGAAAGGAGTGACCGTCTGAATGTGTATAATTATCTGTGGTCTACAGTTTCACATTTCTGAAGTTTTTTACTGACTTTCTTCTTCCCATGGTACATATTAGTCGTTAGCTACTTCTGCAGATGTTGATCAGGAACATTAGCTTTAAAAATTTGGAAACACCATGCAAATTGATGCGGTAGTTTTTGCGTTATTAGAGATCAAGCCTCACTACAAATGCAGCTTGCTTACAGATTTATAATAGTATAGATGTGTTGTTCACAAAGAACACAAACAAGAGAATACCAACTGTTGCCCTCCAAGGATAGTCAACACAATCAGGAGTAAGGAAAAAAAATCACTAATGTGCAATATGTAAAGGTATAAAATATATGCAGTAATGTGGGCGTCGCACCGATGCACACATGGTACGAAAATGCTATTTAAATGCCTGAATTTTTTTTTTTCTGTGAAATCCTTTTCAGGATACTTAAAGAATACCTTAATCTATCGAAATATGATGAAAACCGAAAATCGATTTTTTTCGACCTAAACCACGGGTTGGTCCCCTTAGTAATGGACACGTGTTTTTCAGGGCTGTCTTTGTAATTTGCCGACATGTAATCACACGTGTTAATTCAGTGTAAGCATCAGAGGGTCCAACCAACACGACAAAAGGGGGGGGGGGCCGGAACCGAAAAAACATTGTATTTTTTGCATCTAATTTACGGAAGAGCCACAAGTTGGAGAGAAATTTGGAAGATCGTTAATAAAGCAGGGGGGCGACGCGACGTGAGGTGAAATATGGGAGGGGGGCCGGGGGGGGGGGGGGGTTCGACGGTAATCTCTTCATATCTCCTGCATCCAACATCTTCCTTTATCTGCTGGGTGTGTTTTAAACGTGGTCTTCCTCGATATCTCTTTCCTTCTACCATTCCCTCCATCATTGTTTTTGCTAAGCTCTCACGTCTTAAGATATGTCCAATTAATACTGTCCTCCGTGTTTTTATTCTCTTCCATATTGATTTATACTCTCCTGCCTTCTCAAAAATTTCCTCATTAGTAATCTTGTCCCTCAAGCTAATCTTTAACATCCTTCTGTAGCGCCATTCCTCAAACGAAATTAATCTTCTTTTCTCTTCTGTACCAACTGTCCTGGTTTCACATCCATACAGGGCAATACTCCAGACATAAGCTTTAAATAGTCTTTTCCTTGTTTTCCAGCTGATATTACTTGTTGTAAAAATTCGTTTCTTTTTGTTGAACGCTATTTTTGCTTGCCCAGTCCTGCACTTTATCTCATTCTTGCTTCTTCCATCTTTTGTGATTTTCCTTCCTAGGTAGTAGAATTTTTGCACGTCCTCCAGCGTTTCTCAATTAATTTTAATTTTTGAGTTTTTATCTTTACCAAATACCATGACTTTCGTCTTCACTTTATTAATTTTCATATTGTACTCCTTCCCCATTGTTTCCTCCATTGTTTCCAAAATTATCTTAAGATCCTCTTCACTCTCTGTTACTATCACAATGTCATCTGCGAATCTAATCCTATTGACTAGTTCTCCCTGTATATTTATCCCAGCATCAATTTCGTCTCTGATCTTATCAATTAAGTCTTGAGTATAGGCAAGGAGAGCAAAGCTAAGGGGAAGAAAAAAAAATACGGACGACGCGGAAACGGAACTTATAATGACTATAACCGCTCTTGGAAAAAAGGGGTCACGTCATCGTGGGGGGGGGGGGGGGGTCCCACTGGATCTAACCAGAGGGAGGGGGGACCTGACGTCATATTGGGCAGAGAGATCAGTGTTTGGATTGAATTTAGTTTCTGTATTTACTTGTTGGCAACACTGTCGTGACTTTTTTCTTCTCTGCTGTTTCAGAGGAGGAATGGGCGGCGGATGGCAAGTCACGTGGACCCGGCGCCGACCAATCAGGTAAGACCTCACTGCCGCCAACTGCTGCGAGCCAAAGTAAAATGTGAGCTGTGCGCCAAATCTGATTTCAGTATAGAAAACTGTTTTTTCACCGTGATCATGTTACAGAAATCTCATACTAAATACTTAATTTCGAAGATTGTCTTTAATAACTTTATAAATAATTCCGTCAAAAACAACTGTTTTGTTTTTATTTGATTCCCTAGACGCGGTTTCGACCTTGTGGTGTACGGCATCTTCAGTGGCTGTAAAGTGTTTCTACATGTGTTGTTACAATAATTATCTACAGCACAACTCTTTATATATTATTATTATTGGCGAATCCTCCCAATAAATGGAAGACGGTATCCAATTACCGAATCTTTATATATTATTATTAGGCCCTATAATTATTGGTGAATTCTCCCAATGAATGGAAGATGGTAAGCAAATGACCCAATCAAGTTTTCTTTGAGTTTGTAAAGAGTTGTGCTGTTGATAATTATTGTAACAACACATGTGAAAACACTTTACAGCCACTGAAGATGCCCCACACCACAAGGGCGAAACGTGTCTGTGGAATAAAATAAAAACAAAATTCACCAAAACAGTTGTTTTTGACAGAATTATTTATAAAATTATTGTTCAACAACTGCGGAAATATGGCCTATTACCAGATCAATATTGTCTTTAATAGTTTAAATTGATTTCCGCCATTTTCGTTCGTTGTGAGTGAATGTATTACCTGTCATAACTTGTAAACCCCTGAACTGGGGAATTTTCAATTGACGACTACTGTAGTTCTTACCCAACTTCACACATTCATTATCAAAACTATTGGTGGCCTAGTGGTAAAATATTTCGTGTAGATAATCTTCAAGCTGTCGCTATTCGAATGGAGGTTGTGCTAGGGATATTCACTAAACATCGATGCATTCGATGTTTACCATACGATCGATGATTTGACAAAGAATTCTTCTATTCGATGCATCGACTTTTTATATAAAAACATCGAATCGTAAAAAAATATAACTCTGGCTAATAATGAAAAAAATTATAGAAATAAATGTTAACATTACTAAATTTGTTGAAGATTAAACGATTTCAATTTAAAGTAACAGTTATCAACAGGACTTAACAGCGGCGAAGATGTTAAGTCCTGTCTGTATCAGTGAATGAATAAAATCAATGTCTTAGGTTCATTCCTGCTGTTTGCTATGAATCGAAATAAGATATTATTACTCTAAAACAACTAATACTCAATATTTAGATAGGGTTGGGGCAACATCTGATTGACTTCTGTTGCATCTGAACGTTTATTTTCGAAGGCTCCTCAAATAGTCAGTCAGCAAAGGAACAGAATTAAGGGAAAACGACAGAATAAACTTCTGCTTCTGTGGTTAAAGACTTTCAATTAATATTTTTAGGCAGATTTAGACTTTAGTATTTAATGTCTGCTTTTTATTGTAATGGTCTGCTATCGTAATAAAATATTTCTGTTAATTTGTATTCTCGCTCATACAACACTACTTAACCAACACACAAGATCATAAAATTAATTTTTTAAGGTAACGCTCTGGCCTCGCGTTCGGGAGGAGGCGGGTTCGAATCCCCGTCCGGGCATCCAGATTAGCGGTTTTCCATGGCTTCCTCAAAGCACTCCAGGCCATGGTCGAATTCCTTCCCGTTCCTTGCTCCCAGTCTTTTCCCGCCTCTAATGACCTCGACGTCGACGAGGCGTAAAGCCATAAGTAAAAAAAATGTATAAAACTCACTACAGCCCCAGCACACCCTGCTGGTACAGTTCACACGGAACAATCGAAAGACAACGAACCCTCTGCGTTCAGCTGGAAATGGAGAATATCAGACTACTGTCAGATTTTGTCTTGGCGATTTTAAAGGAACAGGTAAGACATAAATGAAACGACATTTGCCGACGAATATTGTCGGTTTGTATTTGTTGAGCTAAGAAAAACGTAAAAGTATTCGATGTTTTTAAGCAATGCATCGAAAGACGTCGAATAAAAACATAGATGTGCTTTCTAAGTGGACACCCCTAGGTTGTGATGCACCCTGGACAATGCTGTCAACTTACATTGCGTGCTGAAATTACGCGGACTGATACAAAAGCCTGATACTCGCACTATTTCCTGATCCCTTCGCAGTTTGTAACTTGCTGCTGCTTCAGGTGGATCGAATATTGCATGTGGTCACTCCCTAGGACAGCCACATTACTGTACAGCATCGTGTTGTTGTGCCATTAATTGGTAGAAAAATTTTTTCAAGGCCCTTGCTGTTTGAAATTGTCTCTACCTTTATCCCGACGTTTCGACCAATACCTATCGCCATCCTCAGTTGTTTTTATTTTTTAACTGCTTTACGTCTCTCAACAGTGAGGTCTTTAGAGACGGGAAAGAATGGGGGGCAAGGATGGGGGCAAGGAATGGGAAGGAATTCGGCCATGGCCTTTTGAAGGAAGCATCCCGGCATTTGCCTGGAGTGATTTGGGATCCTTATGTGTTAACCACCTTCTGGGTCTGCTAAACACTTCACTGGTATCGAATGAAAGTCGAGTCTAAAAATCTTTCGATTTTCTTTTCTGTTTTCCCGTTTTAGTAAGTTTTTGGCGGAAAACCAAACAAAATACCAATCCCCTTCCTTTATTTCCGAAACCACTGTTCGGAAAATTCTTCCAAAATTTTAAATCAGACGAAGCCTGCTCAAGATTGTAGGAACCCTGTAGAGCTATTTCTGGATTTTCTAGTTTTCGCAAAATAACTAAGTGAACGATCTTAAAAAATCTGATTCATCATTAGATAATGCTTCTCCGTACATCATATATATGATTTATTTCATGAGCAGTGTAGTAAATATGTGGAGTAATTTTTTTTAATTGCAAAATTTTTTGCAATAGACATTTAATAAAACAATTGTGTAATTTCTTTAGCTATGCACATGCACTCTTAAAGATACTCTAGTAATAATAATAATTATAATTATTATTATTCATCATCTACATCTGTTAATAACTATGTAATAAAGTATGTAACAAATAAAATCTTCATTTTACTGGTGTGTGTCGCATCGCATTGGTTGCAAAAAGCGATATAGGTTTTTTTTTTTTTTTATCTTAACGCTCTGGCCTCGCATTCAGGAGGACGCGGGTTCGAATCCCCGTCCGGGCATCCAGATTTGGGTTTTACATGGTTTCCCAAAATCACTCCAGGCGAATGCCGGGATGCTTCCCTCAAAAGGCCATGGCCGAATTCCTTCCCGTTCCTTGCTCCAAATTCCATCCCGGCACTAATGACCTCGACGTCGACGAGGCGTAAAGTCATAAGTAAAAAAAAAAAATCTTTTGTAATGTCTATCTTTTTTTTTTTTTAATTTTGTCATTAGAGTTATAGAAGCTTCGTTCTCAGTACTAAGTCAATATTTGAAACGAAGTGATATTTATATTTGGAGACGGTTTTTTCAGCTGCTTTTAACATCATTCCTCCTTCGGCCATCGGTTGTAATTCTGCTTCCCAAGTAGCAGAATTGACTTACTTCTCCTATCGCATCCGATCCTATTTCTATGTTTAATCTGCTAGTATTGCTGCCATTTGTGCTACAATTCGTGACTTTTATAGTTATATTTTTATTAACAGAGATTTTCCTCATAACAGAGATTTGACTACAACATAAGAGTAAAACACGTAATTTCTTGTCTGACTCTTTGTCCCTATACTTGATTCTAGTTTATCTTCCTCTTCTCACTGCTGTTTGTGCGAGTTGGAAGCTGCTACACGTGGATCGTCCTTTTGTTGCCCTTCCTTCAACTTCCTACATCTGCCGGTCTCGGTAGCGTAGGGGCTAGAGTGCTAGCTCGACGTGCCGAAGGTCGCCGGTTCGAGTCCGGCCGCGGGCATTGATGTTAAGTGTTGTGTGTCTGCGTGTGTGTCCTGTCCGTCCTGTGGCGTCCGCACTTTGAAGACTATATGAACACTGGATTTAACTGACTCACTGGAAGCTTTAATATAACACATTGAGCTGGCTGTATGGCCTCAGCTGCCAAAAGCCATTAAAAAAAAACCTTCCTACATCTCTGGGAGACTCTAGTAGCGTTTTTCGATCCATAACTTTATAAATTTCTTCTTTCACTTCCATTAGCCTTATTTTTTCTTTATTCCTTACTTTTTATTTCCTGAAAATTCTTGCTGGTCTTCTCCAGAAATCCATTTCTAAACGCATTCAACTTCTTTATATACAGGGCTAGTCAAAATGATTTCAGTGATTTCAGAAAATTGCTACAGATTTATTATTTGACATATGCTTACAAGATTACATACATATATTAACGAACTGTGGAAGTTTTTTTGACTGTCTACAGATGCTCAATATGTGCACCTTTAGTGACTCTGCACACATCAAGTCTATAATGGATTGGGCACGCTGGGTGTCGTGGCCTCCTCGTCCCCCCTGTGACTTCTCTGTTTGGTGTTTCGTGAAAGACACAATGTTTGTGCCACCAGTACCAGTTGATCTGCCAGACCTGCGGGTTCGCATCACCAATGCATCTGCTGCATCGGGTATGGGAAGAACTCGAGTATAGACTTGATGTGTGCAGAGTCACTAAAGGTGCACATATTGAGCATCTGTAGACACACAAAAAAACATTCACAGTTTGTTTATATATCTGAATAATCTGATAAATCTGTAGTAATTTTCTGAAATCAGTACAATCATTTTGACTAGCGCTGTATTTTTCGTTCATTGTGCAGGTATCTGATTCGTATAGTGTTATACTTTCCAATAATGACTTAAATGTAATTATTTTTGTTCTATTCATAACATTCTTGCTGCATAGGATTGACCTAAGCTTCCCGATTACTATTCGGCCATTAGTTAATCTTTTATTGGTTTCGATGTTTGTTTTCGTTTCTATCCAGTTGGATCGTGCACATCCTGCGATATCGTAAGCGTGAGACACTTTCAGAACGTGCTTTAAAATCGGAATAGATATGTTTGTGGTTCGTTGGTTGCTATTTCTTGTTTTCCGCCCCGACTCGAGTGTGATGGCGTGGCATGTTGGTTCGTCACACCGTAGTGTGTGCGTTGTTGTCACTGTGAGGTGAGGTGACCTGGTATTGTGCCAGCGCCTGCAGGCGAGCGATTAGGCTGCATGGCCGCATTTTAACGTCATTACGAGGCACCCGAACTCTAGCGGCCGTCTCGCACACTACGGTACGTACAACTACGGAGGTAACGGATCTCGGCAACCGCAAGTGCGGAACTTTCGCTTTAAATCCCACATCCGCTTTCGCATCCGTATCCTCAATATTTATTGCGGATGTATAGAGGTTGTTTTGTTTATATTGATATATATATTATCCTTTTCTCATTATACGACATTCTACCCATCATCGCTTAGCTAACAACGATGTGGGTTCTTTTTTTTTACGATCTTGCAATAAAAATAACAATTAACTAAATGGTGCTATTTCCTGAGCGACGGATTCACTAGTTTGAACTTGCGTGTGAAGTGAAGCGGTCTATTCACGGTCCAACTCACAGGACATCCGTGTGGAATGCGCTCGCCCATTCACGCTGCTCTAGATGTCCCCAGCAGTCCTTCCCACTCGCGGCGCACCATGTGTCCTTATCGCACACTCGCAGGATGTTTCCTCCTATCACGGTCCAGCGCCATAGCTTGTTGGACGGCAAGGACCCGTGTTGCTTGTCCAGCAACATCCAACACATCCTGCATGTAGTCCCATAACCCCTTTCACGGTCCATCGGAAAATGGGATCATGGTAGGTCCTACTAGTTGTACTGTGAATGTTCCGCTAGAGCGGTGGCAAGGCGGGTGGCGGGCACGGAGATGTGGCCTTAGGGGCCATCCAGAAACTACGTCACACGAATTTAATGATTTTTGGGCCCCTCCCCCCCCATGTCACAGGTTGTCACATTTGTGGGATCCCCCACCCCTCCTCTGGTGTGACGTCACATATTTTAATATTTTAGATTTATAAATTAAAACAGCACTTCCAAAATGATTTATGTATTTCTAGTTAAAAAATCATACCAACAATAAATCAAACATTTAAGAAAATATAAAAAAACATAAAAATCGAATTAATTATATAAAATTGAGTCATCATGTGTCCATGGATTTTGAACCCATTCCTTGATACTGTTTATTATTGGCATAATAGTCACTTCAGTCTTGATTTCGATAGTGTTGGGAACATTCGATGAGTCAACATCATCTTCATCCAACCATAAAGCATCGTCATCGTTTTATAGGCAAAGAACTTCCCTGTTTCGTCTAGCGGCAATGCTTTGTGGACGAATCTTCATGATGGGGAAAACCTCTATTTGTCTCTTATGTAATTGCTTATGCTGGTTAGTGACTTTGTATGATGAAAACTATAGTTTACAAAAGTATGCCTCGACACTGGGGAAATACGAACCAAAAGGTGATACATATTATGCATGTGACGTCACAAAGTTTATGACACGTCTCCCCCCCCCTTGTCACGCGATGTTACACTTTGTTGACCCCATCCCCCCCCCCTCAAGGTGTGACGTAATTTATGGATGGCCCCTTATGCTTGACGCTTCAATTAGTCGAGCCGCGAAATAGACGTTACTTCTGAAAAATGTAGAATTTGGCATAAAAATATACTAATTTTGATTTTAAGTTTATTTTTGATAAAATATTAAAATCCAAATAATTATACATTTTATAAATGAATGTAATTTTTCTCGGCGTTGTTTATTTATAAACGTTTCTCGGGAAACAAACCGAGTAATATTGTTATTAATAATATTTCGGCGAATTTATCCTCCGTCGCCATCTTCAGGTCCAGTTGTAAGGCTTGAAGTCAGCCTTGAGCGTGTTGTTTACAAACAACACGCTCAAGGCTGATTTCAAGGCAGACTTCAAGACTTGCAACTGCACCTGAAGATGGCGACGGAGTATAAAGTCGCCGAAATATTGTGCATTAATAACAATATTACTCGGTTTGTTTCCCGAGAAACGTTTATAAAAAAAAAAAAAAATTATACATTTATTTTTCCACTTCCGCATACGCAAAACATCCGCGGATGTCGAGCGTTGAAGATCCGCATCCGAAAACATGAGTTCCGTTACGACCCATGCCTTCCCACAGAACCCTTACGAATTAACTCATAACCTGTGAAGCCTTTAAATCAAAAATGTGTACATGTGACTACTGTATCTTTTGTATCCTTGATTTATATCCATCATAAGGAAGACAATTTCGTAAAGTGAATTATAAACTGTGCTTCAGAATAATTTTTTATTTATTTTTTAAATTAATTTTTTTTCTTTTCACAACAAAATCGCTGGCGAGTATATACTTTTACTTTTCATCGTAATGTTGGACAGTAATCTATGCGAGAATTTGCTTCGTGAAGGCGATTGCGTAACTTATCGTTTTGATTGAAAAGCCAGTGGTCTTAATGCCTTGTATCACCGTTTTATTAGTACTAGTACCTACAAGATGTGGAGACTGATATTCATACTTAGACACATACTGTCCGTCTGTGCCGTAGTTTTTAAAAGGTAGAAAACAGAAAGTTTAGGTAGGAAATGCCGTATCAAAAGAAGAGGAAGTAAAAGTAGGAGTGCCACAGGGTAGTATATTGGGACCGTTGCTATTCATTATTCTAATGTGTTGATTGTTTACTATCTGAAATTAGATTGTTTGCAGATGACATAATGCTATATAAAAGGATCAAAACTGTAGAGGATTGTAAACAGTTGCAGGGTGATCTCGATAGGATATCTAGTTGGGTTGGTAAACATGGGATGAAGATAAATGCAAAGAAGAGTCAGCTTATTAGATACACAAATAAAAAAGTAAAGGTTTATTATGATTATAAGGTGGGGAAACGATTTCTTGCTAAATACTTGAAATGTAAATATCACGGCATTACATTTGATAACAAGCTTAATTGGGCAGGACACATTGGACAGGTGGTAGGAAAAGGTTTCAAAATTCTGCACTTGTTGGAGAGAGTGATGAGGGGATGCACGAGAGAAGTAAAGGAATTGGGTTACGAAACTTTGGTCAGACCATTGCTCGAATATGGTGGTGTAGTATGGGACCCACATTATGGGTATCAAATACAGGAGTTGGAGAGGGTGCAAAAAAGGGCTGCTAGATTTGTTTCTGGAAATTATCGCAGAATGCAATCAGTGACGGATATGATAAAGGAGCTGGAATGGGATTCATTGCAAGACAGGAGGAGGATGAGGAGGGTCATGGGAGTGTACAGGGCGTATACTGGCGATGAGGCATGGAAAGATATTGCAGTAGGTATGAAAAGTAGTGCATGGAAGGGAAAAGATGACCATGATCACAAGCTGGCACTCGATTTCAGGCACAAGGGTGTAAGTACCTAGTTAGTAATATAACACATCTGAACAAAAAAATCAAGTAACATTATTGCAAATGTGTATATTGCTTACATAGGGCACTGAAGATGTCTTAAATAAAGATGAAACGCGTTTGCCGTCTAAACTATTTGTTTTAGTTGCAAGACGGGAAACATAACCATAAAACACTAGTCGTATAAGCTTTATTGTATGGCGACCAGTGACAGGGTAATTAGTGTTGGTGGGGTACAGAGTAGTAGATGCTTTGCTTGGTGGTAGGAGGGAAGCCCCTGACTCCCTCCTGCCGGATTTATGGTAACGTGATAGCCAGGGGAAACCTCCAGGCTGCAGGCCTGCCAACTGTCTAAACTCAACTCGCCGTGTCCGAATGAGTTTAATTAATAAATGTCCCCCAATGCAACTGTTTCACTAGCGACCAATCTGTGTTGACAATTTATACTCAGTAATACGCTCGTACATCTTTATTTAAAGAAGATTTTCGTTTTTGTGATCTGTATGATATTTGTTGGGTTTTGCTTAGTTCGATTATCTTTCAAAGGTGATGAGTCATGGTGCTATGGTTACGACCCAGAAACAAAGCAACAGTCAAGCCAATGGAAGACGCCATCGTCACCCCGTCCAAAACAATGTCGTCAAGTGTAATCTAACATCAAAACAATGCTCATTTGCTTTTTTGATGCCAAGGGCGTAGTTCATTCAAACCGTCAATCAGACCTTTTATTTGGAAGTTTTAAGAAGATTACGCAACAGTGTTCGTCAAAGAGACCTGATTTGTGGTAGACAGGAGACAATGCCCCTGCACACACAGCTGTCTCTGTTAGGCAGTTTAAATGGCATGGTTCCACTGCCCCACGCACCTTACTCGCCTGACCTGGCTCCGTGCGACTTTTCTTATTTCCCTGCACGAAAAGGGGCATGAAAGGACACCGATTTGACAACATCGAAGAGGTCAAGAAAAAACAAGTGAGTAGCTGTTAGTCATTTCTAAAGATGACTACAGGACATGTTTCGGACAGTGGAAGCACCAGTGGGACAAATGTATTAGCTGTAATGGAGAGTATTTTGAAAGGGATAAGGTTGTTTCGTAAAAAATTTGAGAGTATATAGGTTAAAAAAATAATAATTCCTTTTTTTGTGGGGGGGGGGGGGGTTACATTGGCGTTAGTAGATGTGGAGCTAAGACTCCGGGGGTAATTCTCCCAGTCATCCGTTTACCCCTTTTTTATATACGTTTTTAAAATTTTCTTTTATAATTGGAATATTAAATTCTTCACCCATTTACTATTATCATTTACAAATTTTAATACTAAATTCCTTAAACGTTTTTGGTAAATTATTCATCACTGCACTTGGTAATTTGTTCCAATCCCTGACACCCTTACGAACAAAAGAAAGTTTCCCCCTCCCTTATGCTTCAAATCGAGCGCCATCTTGTGGTCATGGCCGTCTTTCCCCTTCCATGCGCTATTCCTAATTCTTCGACCAATATCCCTGCAAGCCC
Organism: Vandiemenella viatica; assembly: GCA_031002005.1. Lineage (NCBI taxonomy): Eukaryota > Metazoa > Arthropoda > Insecta > Orthoptera > Morabidae > Vandiemenella > Vandiemenella viatica. The sequence goes on from JARYHS010007741.1 coordinate 474,064, forward strand.
CATCACCAACATATGCCCTGTACATTCCCAGCACTCTCTTCACCCTCCAATGACTCCCAACCCAGCTCCTTTATCATATCAGTTACTGACTGGGTCCTGCGATAATTTACACAAATTATTCCTGGACCCAGTCAGTAACTGATATGATAAAGGAGCTGGGTTGGGAGTCATTGAGAGTGCTGGGAATGTACAGGTCGCATATTGGTGATGGGGCTTGGAGACAAACTATTAGAAACCTGTACACTGAGAAACAACGAAATCACTCAAGAGTTTAAAATGTGATGCGGTATTCACAGGACACAAGCGAAGACAAAGTACGCACCAGTACAGTAACAGATCCAAATCCTCCACATGTGTCATAAGAAATTATGATTTACCAGCAGACACGAAAACACAATCAACTGACTGCAGAAAACTAACGCAGAAAGCAACAACCATCTGTAAAATGTTACTAAACGACACAAATGTAAATCTAAAAAAAAAATCCTTTTTATGATTTTACGCCTCGTCGACGTCAAGGTCATTACTGGCATGATGGGATTGGGGCCAAGGAACGGGGAGGAATTCGTTCATGGCCTTTTGAAGGAACCATCCCAGCATTCGCGTGGAGCGATCGGGGAAAACCATGGAAAACCCAGATCAGGATGGCCGGAGTGCTTTATGGAAAGCTACTCCTGTCGGATTTTAAGTTTACTCGCCCGGTAAATCCTTTCTATTCCATTCCCTAATCTCTCGTGGAAAAAAAGACTACAGAAATGAATCTGTTCTGGCCCTGATTTCTCTTATCTTATTTTCGCAGTCATTCCGAGATACGAATGTTGCTGGTAGCAATATTTGTTTGCTGTAATTCTGAAATACGTCAGTTGTGAATTTTTCAATTAGCTTCCGTCGAGAGCAACGCCTTCGGTGTTCCAGGTCTTCCCAACCTAACTACTTCAGCATCGCACTTACGCTTTCCCTCCAACTATATATACCTGTCACGAATCGGGCGGCTCTTCTTTGGACCCTCTCTAAAGCCTCCATTAACCCCTTTTGATGGGGGCCCCATACAGAGCAACAATATTCCAAGTGAGGACGCACTAGTGACTTGTATACAATCGATTTAACTTCCGGAGGGCACTGTTTTAAATTACGACCTAGAAATCGGAGCATACGATTTGCCTTCCCAATTAAATTCTCGATATGCTCGTTCCACGATAAATTATTACGAATTGTTACCCCTAGGTATTTAGCGGAATCTACCGTTCTAAGGACAGTATTATTAATTGTATATTCATTGCTAAAAGGTGTACCCTTTTTACTTATACCCCTGATTTGGCACTTTTTAACGTTTAACTCCAACTGGCAGTCTTTACACCACGCAATTATTTTCATAATATCGTCTTGTAACAAAGCGCAGTCGTCCTGGGTTGTGATTTCACGATAAATAATAGTATCATCGGCAAATAATCTTTTCATCCCCCTTATTATGTCACACGAATCATTAACGTATGCGGGATATTGCAATATAAACAAAACATCCACCTTAAACATAGCGGAAGCAGATGTAGGACTTCAAGCGGAAGTTCCGCACTTGCGGAGCTCTGTTACATGCCCTGTGCAAAGCACCCTCTGCCGGGCACTGTATGTGTAGGATGATGTGTGGCTCTGTCTCCTGATTGGTTGAAGGCGTCGCGGCTGGTTGGACACCCTGCGACCTGCAGGGCGGGTCGCGTGTGCGGAGACTATCGATCTATCGAAAGAGGTCGAGGCACGGAGGTGGCAGGAAATGACATGTGCGGCGGAGGAGGGGGTGGGAAGCCAATTACCAACTGTTGAGCGCGCAATTTCCCGTGCGTTTTCAATCTCGCCCTTATTAACGCCGGGTCGTCCCCTTAGCCCGTCAGCTTAAGCGCAGTGTGGCCAACGGAACAAGGCGGAACTTCCCCAGACAGATTTTTTTAAATTTTAGCCAGAATTATTGCTGTACTGCGTGGAACCATCTATCTGCGCCCTCTGTTTTGGGTGTTGGATGGATACATGGTTTAGTATCGAGAACCGCTGGTCGGAATTTGATGGGGTTTCCACTGCTATGCGGAGCGTTTCTCTGTGAAGGTTTCTGTGTATTGAACACTGAGCTATCACCTGCGAGAGCCAAGCAGTAGTGAATTTAGCGACTTTTAAAGATCGGTCTCACAAGGAACGCCTTTCACCTCGCACGCTCGAAAGCGCACGAAAACAAGCGTAGAGTAACAAAACAGTGGTGTGTGTCATTTCCATGCAGAACTTTGCCTTGTACCTCAATTAACATTTTAATAGAGAGAAACGAAGTAACAAAGCTATCAGTACCATATGAAGGAAATTATAATCAGTTCAATGACGTCAGTCAGTGTCTCATTACATTTTCAGACAACAGTGTCAAAAACTCTCTGCTTAAATATAGCGCAAAACACGCGTGTACAGCTTTTTTTTTTACTTATGGCTTTACGCCTCGTCGACGTCGAGGTCATTAGAGGCGGGATGGGACTGGATACAAGGAACGGGAAGGAATTCGGCCATGGCCTTTTGAAGGAAGCATCCCGGCGTTTGCCTGGAGTGATTTGGATGCCCGGACGGGGATTCGAACCCACATCCTCCCGAATGCGGGGCCAGAGCGTCAACAGCTCACCCACCACGACAAGTGTATATACAGCAGTACCACACACCTGATAGTGCTTATATTAACCCTGAAAGTGCAGATGAAGAACTTTGTGCACACCTCACTAAAGCCACGTTATCACATTCCAGATCACTTTAGCATTCACGCAGTCCAATATCAAAAGCCACACTAATTACATTTACGAATGATGGCGTTGGTATGTCAATGTCATAACCCGGATTTCGCTAAGTTGGAATGTGGTAACGTGGTTTTAGTGAGGTGTGCACATTTTAATTCATGAAAATCTCGTATCTGCACTTTGAGGACTAATATACGCGCTATCAGGTGTGTGGTACTGCTGTATATGCGTGTTTTGCGCTATATTAAGTAAGCAGAGAGTTTTCGATGGAAAATGTAATGATACACTGACGTCATTGAATCGCGTATAATTTCCTTCGTATGGTACTGATATCTTGTTGCTTTGTTTCTCTGTATTAAAACGTTACTTGAGGCAGAATCCAATGTGTAAATGACACACACCACTGTTTCGGTTATGATCGCTTCTTCCTCTACGCATGTTCCGAGCGTTCAACCTCAAAGTCGTCTCTTGTCAGTGCGATTTTTGATATAACAATACATAGTGTGTTAGAATTGTATATTCCAACAATTTGCAAAAAAAACCGTATATATTAATTCTAAAAGTTAATTTTTTCTCACTAACCCTTTTTCCCTCTTGATACATATCTAAAATCGATAAATGTAGTACAATTTTAAAGTTTAAGATCTGCGATTCAGGAACGTCCATAAACTAGGTAGCTCTATTTTGAAGTTCTGTGAAACCCCCCCCCCCCCTCCCCACGTAGCCCTACGTGGCTTTTGCCTCAATAACTTGTACTGTTTTCTCTTCTCAGACTATCGTAAATTACACAGGGAGATAATTAAATGACGGGAATAAATATCCACACGCTGTTGTGTGTTCTGTTCCTCATTTTAACTGTGACAAATAAGGGGTTATCCCACAAATCACGTCACACGAATTTCATTACTCTTGGACCCCCCCCCCCCCCTCCTTCCTTGTCAAATTCGTGTGATCCCCTCCCCTTCCCTCCCCCGGTGTGACGTCACATATTATGTAATTTTAAATTTAAATTAAAACAGCGCTTACAAGATTATTTAGATTTAAAATGTTTTTTAATAAAATCAACAGTAAATCAAACATTTTAGGAAATTGGCAAAACATAGCGAATCAAATGAATGATGATTCATGTTGTGAGCATGGACTTTATTCCTTTGTATTATTTATGACTGGCATAGAAGTCGCTTGCTTCTCGATTTGGATAATGTTTGTAATATTCGATATGTCAACGTCTTGTTCATGGAACCATATAGCATCGTCATCGTTTACCAAACAAACAACTTCCCCGTCTCCTCTGGCTGTCGTTCCCTGAGGACGAATCTTCGTGATGGCCGAAACCTCCTGTTGCCGCTTGTCTGATTACTTCTGTTGGTTACTGGCTGTGTCTGATGGGAGATATGCACCGCTGATGCCGCAGTATGGTTTGAATTATTGTGCGGGAGTCATATTTCGTGAGTGCCTCGTGGGCGGTGTTGTCTTCGCGTGCCTGAGAGTCACACACGTGACGTCACGAGGCACGTGATCTCTGTCACGTGATGTCACTCTGTAGTATCATCTTGGTTCTCCAGGTGGAGGCGCGTCGATTTATGAAAAGCTGACGTTTCAGCCATCGTGCGGTGGCTATCTTCAGAGAATGTCACTGTTTGTCCACTCCGCCCTTAAGGTGTGATGGTCCCTCATCTGAATGAAACGTTACGCGCCTTGGCTTGGCAACCCTCCCCCCCCCATGTAGCACAGCGTAGCTTTGTACCAAATCCCACCCCCTCCCCCTCCTCTAGACTGAACTACGCATTTTATGAACGCTCCCTTGTGATGAATTGTTAATTGCTCTGTTTAATTGTACTGTTTATTTATAATTCGTATTTATTTTTTTAAATCGCTTTTAAGCCATTCAGCCAACATTATTTGTGTATCACAGGACGAACATAACACTTAATTAAAACCACCCCTGCCGGCAGTTCCTAGTTGTGACCTCTGCGTTTCCTAACAGTTCCCAATCACACCACCCAGGTGGAGCCACAATAGCGGTCCGTCAGCTGCTGCGCTCTGCAGGAGTCCTGCTCAACTAACTACAAATTCCCCACTAAATTTTAATGCTTGCCGACCCCGGTAGCGCGGGGCTAGCGAGCTAGCTTCGCGTTGCAGGGGTCGCCGGTTCGAGTCCGGCCCAGGGCATGGGTGGTTTTAATTAAGTGTTGTGTTTGTCCTGTGTTGTCCTGTCACTTGTAATACTCAATAACACAAGAAGAATGTACAGACACAATTGAGAAACAAAGAAAAATAAACACAGTTGCTGGCTGAATGGCTAAAAGGCCGAATGCCACTTAAAAAAAAAAAAAAAAAAAAAAAATTAATGCTTGGAACTGAAGTGCCTCACACTAGAAGCACTGAACTCGAGATGGAAGGCATGGCACAAAATTTTTACAGACGGCTCAAAGGAAAAAGGAAAGGCCTCCGCAGCTGCATTTGTAGACCCTGGTCGCTGCGTTCACGAAGCCTACAGGTTACCAAGACAGTTTTCGACGTTCTCCTCAGAGCTTTATGCCATTCTAAAAGCGCTGCAATACATTCATTCGACAGCTCATTCAAATACAGTGATTTGTACAGACTCTAGAAGTGCCCTACAGGCAATAATGGAATTGCCAAAAGGAAGATGCCGGAACTACTTAGTTTATGACATAGCCAGGGAACTTCAGAAGTTATCGGTAGAAGGAATACAAGTGCAGTTCCAGTGGGTACCGAGCCATGTTGGGGTGTCGGGAAATGAGGCAGCGGACAGAACAGCACGTCGCCACCTTACTGCTGCAGAAACAGAAAAAGTTTCGGTACCCTATACAGACTTCAAGGCCATTGTTACCGACATGGTTAGGACTGAGTGGGAGAAGAGATGGTTTGCCGACTGCCAAGGAAAGGGACTTTGGTATAGAGCCATCTGCAACAACATAGTAAGCGAGCCATGGTACGCTCAACTAGAACTGAACAGGAAAGAAATTACTTTAATGAACAGACTTAGGACAGGACACACTTTATTACGTGACAAAAAATACCTCATGCGGCTGGTGGATTCGCCGATGTGCCCATCGTGTGATTCTATAGAGGATATTTATCACTTCATGCTGAGCTGCAAGCAACATCAATCAGCGAGGAAACAACTGCTAGAAGATGGACTAAATATAACTGATGTAACTTCTCTGATGCAATCTCTCTCAGTTCCGAGCAAGAAATCGGTCAAGATAATCTTCCTGTATGTTAAGTGTACTAAAGGTGTAATTTAAAATTAATTCGAACATACTGTATGAGGTTATTGGCTGTATTAGCCTTTGGCTAAAGCCATATAAAATAAAAAATAAAAAATAAAATTAATGCTTGAACTATTTGCCATTCTTAAAGCCTTGCAATATATACAAAAGACAGACAAAAAGAAAGTGGTCATCTGCTCCGATTCAAGAAGCGCTTTACAGACAATCCTGGGGATCCCCAAAGGCAAGAGCAAAAATTATCTGGCATACGAAGTAGCTAGAGAAATAGAGAAACTGACAACAAAGGACTTAGATGTAAGGCTACAATGGGTGCCAAGCCACGTGGGCTTACATGGCAATGAAAGGGCTGACAGGGCAGCAAAAGTACAACTAGCAGCCACTGGAAAATTGGACATGGCCACTCCATACACAGATCTTAGACACTGTGCATCCAACCTGATAAGGCACGAATGGGAAGAAAAATGGGAAAATAACAAAGGAACAAAAGGAATATGGCATCGGGCAATAAGTAATAAGATCAACAAGAAGCCATGGTTTGCAACAAAAGATTTAGTAAGCAGGAAAAAGATTACCCTGATCAACAGACTACGCACGGGTCACGCCCTATTAAACGACAAAAAGTACGTCATGAAAATCGTTCAGTCGCCGAACTGTATCAGGTGTGATACAGTAGAAGACATATACCATTACATTCTTAGATGTGATGAATACAATGAAATTAGAAAAGAGCTAATAAGAAAATCCCTCAAAATTGCAGACATAATATCCCTTATGGCAAATCTTTCAGATCCAGATACAAATGTGATCAACACCATATATAAGTACGTCGCAAAAACAAAAAGTCTAATATAAAGTGATATTAATAAAATTAAAATAAAACCTTGTACCCCTACCCTTTCCTCCTGGCTAAATGCCAAAAAAAAAAAAAAAAAAAAAAAAAAATAATGCTTCATTCCCAAGTATAACGCGAAATTAAAAGTAGTATTTTTTTAAACTGCTTAGCGTCTCTCAACAGCGAGGTCTTTAGAGACGGGAAAGGATGGGGGCAAGGAATGGGGATGAATTCGGCCATGGAAAACCCAAATCTGGATTCCCGGACGGCGATTCGAACCGCCGTCCTCCCGAATGCGAGGCCAGAACGCTAACCGTTACACCACCACCACGCTTTAGTAGTGGCAGCGTGAGGAGATTTCGTGACAACTGTTCCTTATTCTGGAAGATTTTCCTGGTATTTGGCTAGGATTTTTTAAAAATAAATGCATTTTACTTTAAATGACGGAAAATATAATGTCGAAAATGGATAACTGTTATTTATTTGACTGACATGTTTCGCGGTTACATTCATTTCGTGTAAACTTTCTCAGAGTTTTTAATAAACTTAATTGTTTCTTATCTTCTGCCAAAAAAAAATTCTTAGGTTATGTTTGAACCCAATGCTTATAACTGATACAGATAACATAGCGTAAACATCGAATGCCCTTCTCCTTAAATGAATTTCTGCATCTAGCTGCCGTAAATAAATAAAAATAAATATTTAAATTTAAACGAACGGAAGATTATAACTTTGAAACCTACGGATGCCTCGCATTAATTTCTTTTTTTTTTTATCGCTGCTCTTCTTATGTTTGGGCATTTCTTTCCACAACAGACAATTAAATTTTTATTTGCCATCGGAATTACATTTCCCTTTAACATTTATAAGTACAATAAAAATTAAATTCAATTATTTGTTTGAAATGTACTCTTCCTTTTAAGAGTATAAGCGGAAACAGAGTCAGTACAGTTATTCAATTGTATTCTGCAGGCTAGGAAAGCAGCGCTGCTGTGGCAGGCAGAGTAACTAACACTTCGGCCATTACCGACACTCGGCGGAGGTTGCCGAACTATGCAGCTGAGCGCGCAGTCTCCAGACAACGCATTTCATTAAAGAGGATGTATCATTTCTAACGTCAACACACCACGTTTAATACAAAGCCTACAGCGCTAAATAAGGTACTCGTGGATACCATTTCTTTTTACCTTCTGAAGTAGCGCACACAGATCATGATAAAACATAGCCTATATCTTCTTTGTTTTAAAGAAATAATACTTTAAAGTGTGTCTACGGGCGGCCGGGATGCAATTTACGTCACTGCAGCGCCTATGTAAGGGTGAGACGCAACACCCCTCGCACAACAGGCGCTTGGTAGTGACGGCTTCAGGGGTTACCACAAATCGCGATGTTCCTATACAGACTAGATCTACGCATCAGTTATTGGAAATGGCTAACAGAACATTAAAAATTATCGTATTCCGACATCAAATACTGAATACAAACAGGTATTGTATATATGTTCACAAGAATGAACCCCCCTTGCGGTGTGGCTGCAACGGGACCAGGCGCGAGTCCTGGAACCCTGCGGCCTTTACGCGGTTTTTCGCAGTCACCTAGGCGAGTACAGGGACGGTCGCCACCCTCCGTCTCACAAATTACACAAACAAAGATACTCTTAGGGCACGTCCATTAATCACGTGAGGGGAAATACTGGGGGGGGGGTGAAATGTCACCACAGGGGGAATCCCGGAATAAAACACTTCGCGTGATTAATGGTCGCCCCTTGCGATACACAACACAACTTACAGGAGCCGCCGACAGGTAGCAGCACCTAAGCTCTCCCCTCCCCCCCCCCCGTTATTACTCGGGGAACTTATAATACCCGGTTCTAATGGCCCAGTGGAAACACTGGACGAATACTTAACTACAGTCCATGATGAGAATCAAGACTTTGCGCGATCAGATACGATCCATTCGCAAATAATATATACACATGGTGTTTGTTTGGAGTAATTTTGCCGTGTCTCATATTTGGGGAAAATTCATGTTCCGGCGTTTATTATGTTTTAGTGTCTCAAAATTGTGAAACCGAAATCTGAAATAGTTGGCGAGCTTTCTTTTATGGCTTTACAGCTCGTCGACGTCCATATGATTAGAGACGAAAAGTGATGCGGGCAACGAACGGAAAGGAATTCGACCATAGCCTTTTTGAAGGAAGCATCCCGGCATTCACCTGGAGTGATTGGGGAAACCATGGAAAATCCAAATCTGGATGCCCGGACGGGGATTCGAACCCGGGTCCTCCCGAATGCGAGGCCAGAGCGTTAACCACTGTCGGTACTTCGCAACAGACGTTAGATTTTCGGGAAATGACGAGCAACTGATTTCGATCACTCAAAGAATCTAACCAGTCGTCGTGGGTGAGTGGTTAACGCTCTGGCCTCGCATTCGGGAGGACGGCGGTTCAAATCCCCGTCCGAGCATCCAAATTTTGGTTTTCCATGGTTTCCCCAAATCACTCCAGGAAAATGCCGGGATGCTTCCTTCTAAAGGCCATGGCCGAATTCCTTACCCAATGCTTTGCCGCCTCTAATGACCTAGACGTGGACGAGGCCTCACATGTAGGTTAATACGGAAACGGCCACTGGATAATCAGTTCCGTCGGAAGTAGTAACTATAATTCGTCTTTTCGAAAGTACTGGGACACAACGTGGCCGGCTCTGTCAGGGCTGCCAACTGCTGAAAGTTTTATCACCGCGCCAGGACCCGAGGGAAGTTTAGAGCGCCGTAGCTCGCGAGGAATATTTCAACAGAGACACGACCTCGGGGTATTAAGTTTAAAGGAGACACTGTCGCCAACACGAGCTGCTAAAATTCCCTGTAAAACTTGTCGCCGATAAGAAGGAGAATATCGCTACTCCGAATAGTTGGCGACATTATCTTCTGGCGTATATGCTGATACTGCGCTACGAATAGCGCTGGAACTATTTTCTTTCGCACATGGCGTCGTGGACAAATATAATTATGTAAATCCATTCGATACCAACATCGCAGATGAAAAGACACTAGGTACACGCTAATACGTAGTTACATATAGGGCTGGCACTATTTTCTTTCCCTTATGTTGTCTTGGACAGATATACTAATGTCTCTGCATTCGTTTCCAACATAACAGATGAAAATACAGTAGATATACGCTAATACTCAGCTACATATAGGGCTGGAACTATTATCCTCACTAGTTTCCAACATCTCAGATGAATAGACAATAGATATAAGCTAGTACTGAGCTACGAATAATTCTGGAATTATTTTCTTTCGCGCATTTTGTAAGGGACAAATATACTAACGTATATCTCCATTGGTTGCCAACATCGCAGATGAAAAGACACTAGATATACGCTAATACTGAGCTACGAACGTTATCGTGGACTAATATACTAGAGTATCTTACTTCGTTGCCAACATCGCAAGCGAAAAGACACTAGAAGCGAGCTCTTTTTAGTATCTGCGCCAGTTACTACTTATTGACCAAGAAATGGTTCCCAAATCACTCCAGGCGAATGCTTAAAAATGCAATCGCCGAATTCCTTCCCGTTCCTTCTCCCCAGTCCTTTTCCGCCTCTAATGAACTGATGTTGACGAGGCGCAATGCCATAAGCTATATATGTATTATTATTATTATTTTCGTATGTCCCCATAATGGAGAGCGATAAGCAATCCTGACTGGATGCGTTCAGTTCCTCTTTGTGATGTTCTTCTTGTCGGACCAATACTTTTTCACCCTTTCACTGATGGTTTTCTTTTCTTCAGCAGTCCAGACCGTTTAGATCTTTCTAATTTTCTCTCTCTCTCTCTCTCTCTCTGAAATAACTTCCCATGAGTTCACTTCCTTTTACAAATCTCTCTGTCTGTGACGTCTCCCTCAGCAATGCCTGCTGACTTCAGGTCTTTCTCCACCTCCTTCATCCATGTGTTTGTTGTTTTTACTGTTTGTGTGTATTCTAGAATTTGTCTTGAGATTCTTTCCTTCGGAATTCTACTCAGATGTCCGTAAAATTTCAGCCTTTTTTTTCTTCATGTCTGATTCTATGTTTGATATTTTCTCTGTAGTTTTTTTAGTCTACACTGTCCATCTTCATTCACCCTGGGTCCTACGATTTTCTGATAATTTTTCTTTCTTCCTTCTTGATTTGTTCTGTTGCTTTTTTCGTGTTCTTTGCTAATGTTTCACCTGCATATGTAACTGCTGTCTTAATTACCGTGTTAGAATGTCTTATCTTGGTGTTATCTGAAATACATTTTCTGTTGTAAATATTTTGTACTTCATCTTCTGTACTCTTGCTTCCCGTGATTTCCCTTCTAGTCCTGTTGGTTCTATGATTTCGCCTAGATATTTAAACTATTTTACCCTATTGATTTCACTTTAGTTTTTGTGTTTCTACTTTGTTCCATATAAATTCTGTTTTTTCAAATGAAATTTGTAATCCTGTTTTTTCTGCGCATTCCTTGAGGATTTCTATTTGCCTGATGGCCACTTCTTCCTTGTCCGTGATGATTGCTAGGTCGTCAGCGAATGCGAGCTATGGTATGTATAGTCCTTTAGTCCCTATTTTTATGGGTGCCCACAAGTTTCCTGCTTTCAGCTGTTTTTCCCACTCTGTCATTTCTTTACCTAGTACAATGTTGAAGAGTAGTGGTGACAATCCATCTCCCTGTCTTACTCGTGTTCTAGTTTCGAATGGTTCAGATATTTCACCCATGAATTTTACTTTGGATGTGGTATCGGTTACAGTCTGTTATATCAATGTTCTGGTTTTGTCGTCTAAATTCCTTTCTTTTAAGATGGTAAATAAGGATTGCCTGTCTATGGATCCATAAGCTTTTTTAAAGTCAACGAACACACATACTATTGGTCTACTTCTAAGTGCCATCAATTTCAGTACACTTTTCAGGTTGTGTATCTGTTCTGTGCTCAATCTTCCAGGTCTGAACCCTGCTTGTAGGTCACTAATGTTTTCTTTCAGTTGTTGGTGAGTTATTTTGTGTAGACATGCGGATATCATCTTGTACGTGACTGGTAGTAGCGAAATCCCTCTATTGTTATTCACGTCAGTTCTAGTTCCTTTTTTGAAAAGTGGGTGGATAACTGTACATTTCCAGTCTGCAGGTATCTTTTCATTTCTGAAAATTTCTTGTATTATTTCTGTAATCTCTTTTAACGTTTTGGGTCCTACGTTCTTCAGAAGTTCCGATACTATCCCGTCCTCTCCCGATGTCTTCTTATTTTTGAGAGTCTGAATGTGTCTGTAAATTTCTTCTTGAGTTGGGGGTTCCGATTCTTTTGTTCTGTTTCCGCTTTCTTCTGTTAATAATCTGTTTGTTGGTTGCGAGAAGCTTAGTAATTTTGAAAAGTATTTTGCTAATTCTGCACAATTTTCTTTGTTTGTTGTGTAACGGTTAGCGTTCTGGTCTCGCATTGGGGAGGACGGTGGTTCGAATCCCCGTCCGGGCATTGAGATTTGGGTTTTCCATGGTTTCCCAAATCACTCCAGGCAAATGCCGGGATGCTTCCTTCAAAAGGCCATGGACGAATTCCTTCCCATTCCTTGCCCCCCATCCTTTCCCCTCTCTAAAGACCTAGCTGTTGAGAGGCGTAAAGCAGTTAAAAAAAATTGTTAGTGCCAACTTCCCATTGTCTTTCCTGAAACACATATTTTGTGGTGTGTACCTTGTGATTTGATTTACAAAGGTTTTGTAGAAATCTCTCATGTTATAATTAATTCTCTGTGGAGTTCAGTTGTTCTTTAAAGGACTTTCTCCTGATTTTCCTTATTGTTCTCGCTGTTTGTTCTCTGATCCTAAGGAACTCCTGGTGCGTGAGTTCTGTTCTGTTACTATTAAATTTGTAAACGCCTTCTTTCTATCTTCGAGTGCATTATCGCATGTTGTGTTCCCCCACCGATGTTTCATCTTCTTTTTAAGTGGGATTAGCTCTCTTGCTTTCTGGATAATTTTCCTGTGCAGTTTCTAGTTGGTTGTTTCTCCCATTCTTCTCTTAATTTTGAGGTTTTAATTTCTTTCACGTCGATTTTCTGTACGGTTGGTATCTTCCTGTGAATTCTCCTAGGTGTAAGCTTAATTTTGATTCTTGTTAAGTAGTGACCTGAATCTATGTTTGCCCCTCGTCTCACCTGAATGTCTTGTATTTCTTTTTGTTCACTATATGAGCTTGCCACGTGGTCTACCTGATATTCACCTATTGCTTCTATTCGGGACCTCCATGTTTACTTTTTTGTGTTTCTTCATAAATGATTTTGACATAAGTTTTAGGTCATTTTGTTGGCGTACTGTACTTCAGTCAGTCTCACTCCATTTTTATTGGTAAATTTGTGCGCTGGGAATTTTCCTACTGTTTTCCTGTATTTCTTCTCTTGTATTGAAATCCCCTGGTAGGACGCCGGTTCGAATCCCCGTCCGGGCATCCAGATTTGGGTTTCCCCGAATCACTCCAGGCGAATGCCGGGATGCTTCCTTCAAAAGGTCATGCCTGAAATCCTACTGCTTTTTGTTTCCAGTCTTTTTCCGCCTCTAATGACCATGAAGTCAAAGCAAAAAATAAAAAATACAGATCTAGCGATATTATCTAGCTCAACTTTTATCCCCTCCGCTTGTACTCCCTATTACGCTCCACATATTTTTTTTTTCTCATATTTTCTGGCGCTTCAGGCTTTTCGTCTGTCACGTCGTAACATTTTCTGATTCAAGTGCCAATTTTCTTTAAATTTCTTTTGAAGATACTGTACTTTTGTACTATATTATGGCTGCGATAATTATTTTCCAATTCCAACTGTCAGAACTCCCTAGTATAAACAAACGCCTAACTCGTCAATTTAGACCATGACGTCAACAGAGACCGGAAGTAGTATTAGTTCGAGGCTACGGCATATCTAGACAAATATGCAACTGGGTTGCAGCTTTCTGAAGAGCAGAACACAGTGTGTAGTTCTCGACGGTGAGCGTTCATCACTTACCGAGGTGAGGTCCGGGGTTCCCCAGGGATGCGTGATAGGGCCTCTGTTGTTTCTCATATACATTAATGATTTGTGCGACGTAATAAGGGGGATGAAAAGATTATTTGCGGATGAAGCTATTATTTATCGTGAAATCAAAACCCAGGACGACTGCGCTTTGCTACAAGACGATATTATGAAAATAATTGCGTGGTGTAAAGACTGGCAGTTGGGGTTAAACGCTAGAAAGTGCCAAGTCATGCGTGTAAGTAAAAAGGTGACACCATTTAGCTCTGAATATACAATTAATGGCACTGTCCTTAGAACGGTAGATTCCGCTAAATACCCAAGGGTAACAATTCGTAATAGTTTGTCATGGAATGAGCATATAGAGAATGTAATTGGGAAAGCGAATCGTATGCTCCGATTTCTAGGTCGTAATTTAAAACGGTGTACACCGGAAGTTAAATCGATTGCATACAAGTCACTAGTGCGTCCTCACTTAGAATATTGTTGTTCTGTATGGGGTCGCCATCAAAAGGGGTTAATGCAGGCATTAGAGAAGGTCCAAAGAAGAGCCGCCCGATTCGTGACAGGTATATATAGTTGGAGGGAAAGCGTAAGTGCCATGTTGAAGGAGTTAGGTTGGGAAGACCTGGAACACCGAAGGCGTTGCTCTCGACGGAAGCTAATTGAAAAATTTATGACTGACGTATGTTGCTACGAGCAACACACATGTCTAGGAATGATCGAGAAAAGATCATAAGAGAAATCAGGGCCAGAACCGATTCATTTCTGTATTCATTTTTTCCGCTAGCGATTAGGGAATGGAATAGGAAGGATTTACCGGGCGAGTAAACTTAAAATCCGACAGGAGTAGATTTCGATAAAGCTCTCCAGCCATCCTGATCTGTGTTTTCCATGGTTTTCCCGGATCACTCCACGCGAATGCTGGGATGGTTCCTCACAATATCCCATGGGCGCCTCCTGCCATATCCCGTATATCCCTTCCAAACCATTACCCTTTCCCATAGGTGCAATGCTTCCTCTGCCAGACACCTTTAGTGAATCGCGGAGTGATAATAATAATTATAATGGAACATGTGAATTTATATCTAGATAATGCCATGTGAATGATTAGATTCGGTTAGGTTGTTTACGAGTTATAGCTATCTGAGAGTACACGGTCGTTTTCGCTGGAATGCGCGCTGAGTGTTTTGTAATCGGCGATAAAGCGTCGTCTGGAGGGACATTGTAGTTTAAACTCCGCTGCGGTAGACAGTACAGTGGACTGTCGGGCGGGCGCCGTGGCCGACGTAGTTCTGCCGACGGCCGCCAGGCGGCTCCGCCGTCGCCGGCCGGTGGCGCCTCTCGCGGCCGTCGCGTGAACCACGTGGCGCTGCCGCCGTATTGATCGCGCGCTCTCTGTCCGTGGCGCGCGCTACGGTGCTGCCCGCTCGCGGCGGTGCGCGGAACCTCGCTCCCAGTGGAGTACGGCCTCTCGGCGGAGACCCATCAATCAGTCGAGGTGCATCAGTAGCTCGTGGCGACCGTGCAGTGCTTCGCTGTGTTTCCCCAGTCCTGCAGAGCCGTCTACAGTACGTACCGCTGCCCGCGAGGCTGTGTGTTGTCTTGTTGGCAGCTCTGCTTTAAGTCCCCTGCATGTTGTGCTCCCCTCCTACAACACTCGTTTCAGAGACACAAATGTCGCTTCGATCTGCCCCGCGGTGACATCCACCCCACAGCGGATTTTGTTGACGCATCGAGTTATCTTTTTATTATTATTATT
>JARYHS010007741.1:490692-567000 GCA_031002005.1 Vandiemenella viatica
ATCGAAGCTACTCCTGTCGGATTTTAAGTTTATTCGACCGGTAAATCCTTTCTATTCCATTCCCTAATCGCTCGTGGGAAAATGAGTACAGAAATGAATCGGTTCTGGCCCTGATTTCTCTTATCTTATTTTCGCGGTCATTCAGAGATATGAATGTTGCTGGTAGCAATATTTGTTTGCTGTCATTCCGAAATACGTCAGTCGTGAATTTTCAGTTAGCTTCTGTCGAGAGCAACGCCTTCGGTGCTTCAGGTCTTCCCAACCTAACTCCTTCAACATCGCATTTACGCTTTCCCTCCAACTATATATACCTGTCACGAATCGGGCGGCTCTTCTTTGGACCTTCTCCAATGCCTCCATTAACCCGTTTTGATGGGGACCCCATACAGAACAACAATATTCCAAGTGAGGACGCACTAGTGACTTGTATGCAATCGATTTAACTTCTGGAAGGCATTGTTTTAAATTACGACCTAGAAAGTGGAGCATACGATTTGCTTTCCCAATTACATTCTCTATATGCTCATTCCACGACAAACTATTACGAATTGTTGCCCCTAGGTACCGTTCTCACGACACTATTATTAATTGTATATTCATAGTTAAATGGTTTCACCTTTTTACTTACACGCATGACTTGGCACTTTTTAGCGTTTAACTCCAACTGCCAAACTTAACACCACGCAATTATTTTCATAATATCGTCTTGCAACAAAGCGCAGTCGTCCAGGGTTTTGATTTCACGATAAATAATAGCATCATCGGCAAATAATCTTTTCATCCCCCTAATTATGTCACACGAATCATTAACGTATTTAAGATATTGCAATGTAAAGAAATCATTCGCTTTAAAAATAGCGGAAGCTGATGTAGGATTTCAAGCGGAAGTTCCGCACTTGCGGAGCTCTGTTACATGCCCTTTGCAAAGCACCCTCTGGTAGGCACTATATGTGTAGGATCACGTGTGCCTCTGTCTCCTGATTGGTTGAAGGCGTCGCGGCTGGTTGGACACCCTGCGACCTGCAGGGCGGGTCGCGTGCGCGGAGACTATCGATCTATCGAAAGAGGTCGAGCCACGGAGGTGGCAGGAAATGACATGTGCGGCGGAGGAGGGGGTGGAAGCCAATTACCAACTGTTGAGCGCGCAATTTCCCGTGCGTTTTCAATCTCGCCCTTATTAACGCCGGGTCGTCCCCTCGCCCAGTGTGGCCAACAGAACAAAGCGGAACTTCCCCAGACTTTTTTTAAGTATTTCAGACAGAATTATTGCTGTACTCCGTGAAACCAACTATCTGCGCCCTCTGTTTTGGGTGTGGGACGGATATGTGGTTTAGTATCGATATCTCGAGAACCGCTGGTCGGAATTTGATGTGGTTTCCGCTGCTATCCGGAGCCTTTCTCTGTGAAAGTTTCTGTGTATTGAACACTGAGCTATCGCCTGGGAGAGGCAAGCAGTAGCGAATTTAGTGAATTTTAAAGTTTGGTCTCACAAGGAACGCCTTACACCTCGCATGCTCGAAACAGCACGAAAACATGCGTAGAGTAAGAAGCGATTATAAACAACATTCCCACGCAGAACGTTGCATTCTACCTCAAGTAACATTCAATAGTAACAAGATATCAGTATCATATGAAGGAAATTATACGCAATTCAATGACGTCATTGTATCATTACATTTTGAATTACCGAGCGTGGTGGTGTAATGGTTAGCGTTCTGGCCTCGCATTCGGGAGGACACCGGTTCGAATCCCCGTCCGGGCATCCAGATTTGGGTTTTCCATGGTTTCCCAAATCACTCCAGGCAAATGCCGGGATGCTTCCTTCAAAAGGCCATGGCCGAATTCCTTCCCATTCCTTGCCCCCATCCTTTCCCGTCCCTAAAGACCTCTGTGTTGAGAGATGTTAAGCAGTTAAAAAAAATTAATTAACAGTGCCAAAAACTCTCTGCTTAAATATAGCGCAAAACACGCGTGTACAGCTTTTTTTTTTTTTACTTTTGGCTTTACGTCTCGTCGACGTCGAGGTCATTAGAGGCCGGATGGGACTGGATACAAGGAACGGGAAGGTATTCGGCCATAGCCTTTTGAAGGAAGCATCCCGGCATTTGCCTGGAGTGATTTTGGGAAACCATAGGAAAAACCCAAATCTGAATGCTCGGACGGGGATTCGAACCCACGTCCTCCCGAATGCGAGGCCAGAGCGTTAACCACTCACCCACCACGCTAAGTGCATATACAGCAGTACCACACACCTGGTAGCGCTTATATTAGCCCTCAAAGTGCAGATGAAGAACAATGTGCACGCCTCACTAAAGCCACGCTATCACATTCCAAACCACTTTCGCATTCACGCAGTCCAATATCAAAAGCCACACTAATTACATTTTCAAATGATGCTGTTGGTATGTCAATGTCATAACCTGGCTTTCTCCAGGTGCGAAAGTGATTTGGAATGTGGTAACGTGGCTTTAGTGAGGTGTGCACATTGTTGTTCATCGAAATCCCGCATCTGCACTTTGATCACTAATATAAGCGCTACCAGCTGTGTGATACATCCGTATGCGTGTTTTGCGCTGCATTAAGTAAGCAGAGAGTTTTCGATTGAAAATGTAATGATCACTGACGTCATTGAATTGCGTATAATTTCCTTTATATGGTACTGATATCTTGTTGCTTTGTTTCTCTGTATTAAAATGTTACTTGAGGTAGAATACAATGTGTAAATGACACACACCACTGTTTCGGTTATGATCGCTTCTTGCTCTACGCATGTTCCGAGCGTTCACCGTCAAAGTCGCCTCTTGTCAGTGCGATTTTTGATATAACAATACATAGTGTGTTAGAATTGTATATTCCAACAATTTGCAAAAAAAACCGTATATATTAATTCTAAAAGTTAATTTTTTCTCAGTAACCCTTTTTCCCTCTTGATGCATATGTAAAATCGATAAATGAAGTACCAGTTTAAGATCTGCGACTCAGGAACGTCCATAAACTAGGTAGCTCTATTTTGAGGTTCTGTGAAACCTCCCCCCCCCCCCCTCCCCACGTAGCCCTACGTGGCTTTTGCCTCAATAACTTGTACTGTTTTCTCTTGTCAGACTATCGTAAGTTACAAACGGAGATAATTAACTGAGGGAAATAAATATTGACATGCTGTTGTGAGTTCTGTACCTCATTTTAACTGTGACAAATAACGGCTTATCCCACAAATCAAGTCACACGAATTTCATGACTTTTGGACCCCCCCCCCCTCCTTCCTTGTCAAATTCGTGTGATCCCCTCCCCTTCCCTCCCCCGGTGTGACGTCACATATTATGTAATTTTAAATTTAGAGATTATTCAATTAAAACGGCGCTTACGAGATTATTTAGATTTAAAATGTTTTTTAATAAAATCAACAGTAAATCAAACATTTTAGAAAATTGGCAAAACATAGCGAATCAAATGAATGATGATTCATGTTGTGAGCATGGACTTTATTCCTTTGTATTATTTATGACTGGCATAGAAGTCGCTTACTTCTCTATTTGGATAATGTTTATAATATTCGATATGTCAACGTCTTGTTCATGGAACCATATAGTACCGTTATCGTTTATCAAACAAACAACTTCCCCGTCTCGTCTAGCTGCAGTTCCCTGAGGATGAATCTTCGTTATGGCCGAAACCTCCTGTTGCCGCTTGTCTGATTACTTGTGTTGGTTACTGGCTGTGTCTGATGAGGACATAGACCACAGGTGCCGCAGTACGGTTTGAATTATTGTGCGGGAGTCATATTTCGTGAGTGCCTCGTGGGCGGTATTGTCTTCTCGCGCGTGTCAGTGTGTCACACACGTGACGTCACGAGGCACGTGACCACTGTCACGTGATGTCACTCTTTAGTATCATCTTGGTTCTCCAGGTGGAGGCGCGTCGATTAATTAAAACCTCACGTTTCAGCCACCATGCTGTGGCCATCTTCAGAGGATGTCACTCTTTGTCGACTCCGCCTTAAAGGTGTGATGGTCCCTCATCTGAATGAAACGTTACGTGGCTTGGCTTGAAACCCCCCCCCCCCATGTAGCACAGCGTAGCTTTGTACCAAATCCCACCCCCTCCCCCTCCTCTAGACTGAACTACGTATTTTATGAACGCTCCCTTGTGATGAATTGTTAATTGCTCTGTTTAATTGTACTGTTTATTTATAATTCGTATTTATTTTTTTAAAATGGCTTTTTAGCCATTCAGCCAGCATTATTTGTGTATCACAGGACGAACATTACACTTAATTAAAACCACCCCTGCCCGGCGACCTCTGCGTTTCCTAACAGTTCCCGATCACACCGCCCAGGTGGAGCCACGATAGCGATCCGTCAGCTGCTGCGCTCTGCAGGAGTCCTGCTCAACTAACTACAAATTCTCCACTAAATTTTAATGCTTCATTCCCAACTATAACGCAAAATTAAAAGTTGTATTTTTTTTTTTAACTACTTAACGTCTCTTAACAGCGAGGTCTTTAGAGACGGGAAAGGATGGGGGGCAAGGAATGGGGATGAATTCGGCCATGGCCTTTTGAAGGAAGCCTCCCGGCATTTGCCTGGAGTGAAAATCTGGATGCCCGGACGGGGATTCGAACCGCCGTCCTCCCGAATGCGAGGCCAGAACGCTAACCGTTACACCACCACCACGCTTTAGTAGTGGCAGCGTGAGGGGATTTCGTGACAACTGCTCCTTATTCTGGAAGATTTTCCTGGTAATTGGCTAGGATTTTTTAAAAATAAATGCATTTTACTTTAAATGACGGAAAATATAACGTCGAAAATGGATAACTGTTATTTATTTGCCTGATATGTTTCGCGGTTACATTCATTTCGTGTAAACATTCTCAGAGTTTTTAATAAACTTAATTGTTTCTTATCTTCTGCCAAAAAAAAAATCTTAGGTTATGTTTGGACCCAATGCTTATAACTGATACAGATAACATAGCGTAAACATCGAATGCCCTTCTCCTTAAATGAATTTCTGCATCTAGCTGCCGTAAACAAATAAAAATAAATATTTAAATTTAAACGAACGGAAAATTATAACTTTGAAACCTATGGATACCTCGCATTAATTTTTATTTTTTTTTATTTTATTTTTTTTATCGCTGCTCTTCTTATGTTTGGGCATTTCTTTCCACAACAGACAGTTAAATTTTTATTTGGCATCGGAATTACATTTCCCTTTAACATTTATAAGTGCAATAAAAATTAAATTCATTTATTTGTTTGTTTTAAGAGTATAAGCGGAAACGAAGTCAGTACAGTTATTCAATAGTATTCTGCTGGCTGGGAAAGCAGCGCTGCTGTGGCAGGCAGAGTAACTAACACTTCGGCCATTACCGAGACTCGGCGGAGGTTGCCGAACTATGAAGGTGAGCGCGCAGTCTCCAGACAACGTATTTTATTAAAGAGGATGTATTATTTCTAACGTCAACACACCACGTTTAATACAAAGCCTACAGCGATAAATAAGGTACTCGTGGATGCCATCTTATTTACCTGTTGAAATAGCGTACACAGATCATGATAAAACATATCGTATATCTTCTTTTTTAAAAAGAAGTAATACTTTAAAGTGTGTCTACGGGCGGCCGGGATGCAGGTTACGTCACTGCAGCGCCTGTGTAAGGGTGAGACGCAACACCCCTCGCACAACAGGCGCTTGGTAGTGACGGCTTCAGGGGTTACCACAAATCGCGATGTTGCTATACAGACTAGATCTACGCACCAGTTACTGGAAATGGCTAACAGAACATTAAAAAATATTATATTCCGACTTCAAATATTGAACACACACAGGTATTGTATATATGTTCTCACGAATGAACCCCCTTGCGGTAAGGAGTTCCCGCGAGTGTGGAGCTGCAACGGGACCAGGCGCGAGTCCTGGAACCCTGCGGCTTTTACGCTGTTTTTCGCAGTCACCTAGGCGAATATTGGAACGGTCGCCACCCTCCGTCTCACAAATTACACAAACAAAGATACTCCTAGGGCACGTCCATTAATCACGTGAGGGGAAATATGAGGGGAGGGGGTGGCGAAATGTCACAAAATGTCACCACAGGGGAATCCCGGAATAAAACACTTCGCGTGATTAATGGTCGCCCCTTGCGATACACAACACAACTTACAGGAGCCGCAGACAGGTAGCAGCACCTAAGCTCAGGGAACTTATAATACCCGGTTCTAACGGCCCAGTGGAAACACTGGACGAATACTTAACTACAGTCCATGATGAGAATCAAGACTTTGCGTGGTCAGATACGATCCATTCGGCAAATAATATATACACATGTTGATTCTTGGCTGTCCGGGTGGAAGAAGACCCTAGAATGAGGGTCGAAACGTCGGCTACGATGAACATGACACGGCGCCACCCGGACAGCCAAGAATCAACGGAAGCCTACGGTTACAATATATACACACATGGTGTTTGTTTGGAGGAATTTTGCCGTGTCTCATATTTGGGGAATATTCATGTTCCGGCGTTTATTATGTTTTACTATCTCAAAATTGAGAAACCGACATCTGCCATAGTTCGCGAGCTTTCTTTTATGGTTTTTCGGCTCGTCGACATCTATATGATTAAAGACGAAAAAGTGTTGGGGGCAACGAACGCAAACGAATTCGCCCATGGCCTTTTTGAAGGAAGCATTCCGGCATTCGCCTTGGGAAAACCATGGAAAATCTAAATCTGGATGCCTGGACGGGGATTCGAACCCGCGTCCTCCCGAATGCGAGGCCAGAGCGTTAACCACTGTCGGTACTTCGCATCGCGTCAGATTTTCGGGATATGCTGAGCAACTGATTACGATCACTCAAAGAATTTAACCGAGCGTGGAGGGTGAGTTGTTAACGCTCTGGCCTCGCATTCGGGAGGACGCGGGTTCGAATCCCAGTCCAGGCATCCAGATTTTGGTTTTCCATGGTTTCAACAAATCACTCCAGGCGAATGCCGGGATGCTTCCTTCAAAAGGCCATGGCCGAATTCCTTTCCGTTCGTTGCCCCCAATGCTTTCCCGCCTCTAATGACCTAGACGTCGACAAGGCGTCACCTGTAGGTGTATACGGAAATAGCCACTGGATAATCAGCTCCGTCGGAAGTAATAACTATAATTCGTCTTTTTGAAAGTACTGGGACACAACGTGGCCGGCTCTGTCAGGGCTGCCAACTGCTGAAAGTTTTATCACCGCGCCAGGACCCGAGGGAAGTTTAGAGCGCCGTAGCTCGCGAGGAATATTTCAACAGAGACACGACCTCGGGGTATTAAGTTTAAAGGAGACACTGTCGCCAACACGAGCTGCTAAAATTCCCTGTAAAACTTGTCGCCGATAAGAAGGAGAATATCGCCACTCCGAAAAGTTGACGACATTATCTTCTGGCGTATATGCTGATACTGCACTACCAATAGCGCTGGAACTATTTTCTTTCGCACATGTCGTCGTGGACTAATATACTGGTGTAACTCCATTCGTTGCCAACATCGCAGATGAAAAGACACTAGGTACACGCTAATACTGAGTTACATATTGGGCTGGAACTATTTTCTTTCGCGTATGTCGTCTTGGACAGATATAGTAATGTCTCTCCATTCGTTGCCAACATAACAGATGAAAATACAGTAGATATACGCTAATACTCAGCTACATATAGGGCTGCAACTATTATCCTCACTAGTTTCCAACATCTCAGATGAATAGACAATAGATATACGCTAGTACTGACCCACGAATAAGTCTGGAATTATTTTCTTTCGCGCATTTCGGGAGGGACAAATATACTAATGTATATCTCCATTGGTTGCCAACATCGCAGATGAAAAGACACTAGATATACGCTAATACTGAGCTACGAACGTTGTCGTGGACTAATATACTAGAGTATCTCACTTCGTTGCCAACATCGCAA
This sequence comes from Vandiemenella viatica, assembly GCA_031002005.1. Lineage (NCBI taxonomy): Eukaryota > Metazoa > Arthropoda > Insecta > Orthoptera > Morabidae > Vandiemenella > Vandiemenella viatica. The sequence continues at coordinate 498,628 of JARYHS010007741.1, forward strand.
GCGAAAAGTCACTAGAAGCGAGCTCTTTTTAGTATCTGCGCCAGTTACTACTTATTGACGAAGAAATGGTCCCCAAATCACTCCAGGCGAATGTTTCAAAATGCAATCGCCGAATTCCTTCCCGTTCCTTCTCCCCAGTCCTTTTCCGCCTCTAATGAACTGATGTTGACGAGGCGCAATGCCATAAGCTATATATGTATTATTATTATTATTTTCGTATGTCCCCATAATGGAGAACGATAAGCAATCCTGACTGTATGCGTTCGGTTCCTCTTTGTGATGTTCTTCTTGTCGGACCAATACTTTTTCACCCTTTCACTGATGGTTTTCTTTTCTTCAGCAGTCGAGACGCGTTTAGATCTTTCTATTTTTTCTCTCTCTCTGAAATAACTTCCCATGTGTTCACTTTATTATTACAAATCTCTCTCTCTCTGTGACGTCTCCCTCAGCAATGCCTGCAGACTTCGGGTCTCTCTCCACCTCCTTCATCCATGTGGTCGTTGTTTTTACTGTTTGTGTGTATTCTAAAATTTGTCTTGAGATTCTTTCCTTCGGGAGTCCAGACTCAGATGTCCATAAAATTTCAGCCTTCTTTTCTTCACGTCTGATTCTATGTTTGATATTTTCTCTGTAGTTTTTGTAGTTTGAAGTCTACACTGTCCATCTTCATTCACCCTGGGTCCCAGGATTTTTCTGATAATTCTTCTTTCTTGATTTGTTCTGTTGCTTTTTCGTGTTCTTTGCTAATGTTTCACCTGCATATGTAACTGCTGTCTTAATTACCGTCTTATAATGTCTTATCTTGGTGTTGTCTGAAATACATTTGTTGTTGTAAATATTTTGTAATAACGCCATTGCTTTCTTCATCTTCTGTACTCTTGCTTCCCGTGATTTCCCTTCTAGTCCTGTTGGTTCTATTATTTCGCCTAGATATTTAAACTGTTTTATCCTATTGATTTCACCTTAGTTTTTGTGTTTCTATTTTGTTCCATATAAATTCTGTTTTTTTGTTTTTGTTTTTTTTTTTCAAATGAAATTTGTAATCCTGTTTTTTCTGCGCATTCCTTGAGGATTTCTATTTGCCTGATGGCCACTTCTTCCTTGTCCGTGATGATTGCTAGGTCGTCAGCGAATGCGAGATATGGTATGTATAGTCCTTTTGTTCCTATTTTTATGGCTGCCCACAAGTTTCCTGCTTTCAGCTGTTTTTCCCACTCTGTCATTTCTTTACCTAGTACAATGTTGAAGAGTAGTGGTGACAATCCATCTCCCTGTCTTACTCTTGTTCTAGTTTCGAATGGTGCAGATATTTCACCCATGAATTTTACTTTGGATGTGGTATCGGCTAGTGCCTGTTCTATCAAACTTTTGGTTTTGTCGTCTAAATTTTTTCTTTTAAGATGGTAAATAAGGATTGCCTATCTATGGAACCATATGCTTTTTTAAGTCAACGAACAAGCACGCTATGGGTTTACTTCTAAGTGCCATCAATTTAATTACACTTTTTCAGGTTGTGTATCTGTTCTGTGCTCGATCTTCCAGGTCTGAACCCTGGTTGTAGGTCTCTAATGATTTTTTCCAGTTGTTGGTGAGTTCTTTTGTTTAGACATGTGGATAATATCTTGTACGTGACTGGTAGTAGCGAAATCCCTCTATAGTTATTCACATCGGTTCCTTTTTTGAAAAGTGGGTGGATAAGTGCACATTTCCAGTCTGCCGGTATCTCTTCATTTCTCGAAATTTCTTGTATTTTTTCTGTAATCTCTTTTAACGTTTTGGGTCCTACGTTCTTCAAAAGTACTGCTAATATCCCTTTTTTAATTTTTTTTTTTCAACTGCTTAACGTCTCTTAACAGCGAGGTCTTTAGAGACGTGAAAGGATGGGGGGCAAGGAATGGGAAGGAATTCGGCCATGGCCTTTTTGAAGGAAGCATCCCGGCATTCGCCTGGAGTGATTTGGGAAACAGTGAAAACCCAAATCTGGATGCCCGGACGGGGATTCGAACCGCCGTCCTCCCGAATGCGAGGCCAGAGCGCTAACCGTTACACCACCACCATTTAGCTCTGAATATACTATTAATGGTACTGTCCTTAGAACGGTAGATTCCGCTAAATACCTAAGGGTAACAATTTTTAATAGTTTGTCATGGAATGAGCATATCGAGAATGTACTTGGGAAAGCAAATCGTATGCCCCGATTTATAGGTCGTAATTTAAAATAATGCACTTCGGTAGTTAAATTGATTGCATACAAGTCACTAGTGCGTCCTCACTTAGAATATTGTTGTTCTGTATGGAGTCCCCATCAAAAGGGGTTAATGGAGGCATTAGAGAGGGTCCAAAGAAGAGCCGCCCGATTCGTGACAGGTATATATAGTTGGAGGGAAAGCGTAAGTGCGATGTTGAAGGAGTTAGGTTGGGAAGACCTGGAACACCGAAGGCGTTGCTCTCGACGGAAGCTAATTGAAAAATTTATGACTGACCTATGTTGCTACGAGCGACACACATATCTAGGATTGATCGAGAAAAGATCATAAGAGAAATCAGGGCCAGAACCGATTCATTTCTGTATTCATTTTTTCCGCTAGCGATTAGGGAATGGAATAGGAAGGATTTACCGGGCGAGTAAACTTAAAATCCGACAGGAGTAGATTTCGATAAAGCTCTCCGGCCATCCTGATCTGTGTTTTCCATGGTTTTCCCAGATCACTCCAGGTGAATGCTGGGATGGTTCCTCACAATATCCCATGGGCGCCTCTTGCCGTATCCCGTATATCCCTTCCAAACTACCACCCTTTCGCATAGGTGCAATGCACCCTCCGCCACACACCTTTAGTGAATAGCGGAGTGATAATAATAATGATAGTGGGACATGTTAATTTATGTCTAGATAATGACATGTGAATGATTAGATTCCGTTAGGTTGTTTACGAGTTATAGCAATTTGATAGTACACTACCGTTTTCGCTGGAATGCGCGCTGAGTGTTTTGTAATCGGTGATAAAGCGTCGTCTGGAGGGACATTGTAGTTTAAACTCCGCTGCGGTAGACAATACAGTGGACTGTCGGGCGGGCGCCGTGGCCGACGTAGTTCCGCCAACGGCCGCCAGGCGGCTCCACCGTCGCCGGCCGGTGGCGCCTCTCGCGGCCGCCGCGTGAACCGCGTGGCGCTGCCGCCGTATTGATCGCGCGCTGTCTGTCCGTGGCGCGCGCTACGGTGCTGCCCGCTCGCGGCGGCGCGCGGAACCTCGCTCCCAGTGGAGTACGGCCTCTCGGCGGAGACCCATCAATCAGTCGAGGTGCATCAGTAGCTCGTGGCGACCGTGCGGTGCTTCGCTGAGTTTCCCCAGTCACTGCAGAGCCGTCTACAGTACGTACCGCTGCCCGCGAGTGTGTGTGTTGTCTTGTTGGCAGCTCTGCTTTAAGTCCCCTGCATGTTGTGCTCCCCTCCTACAACACTCGTTTCAGAGACACAAACGTCGCTTCGATCTGCCCCGCGGTGACATCCACCCCACAGCGGATTTTGTTGACACATCAGTTATCTTTTTTTATTATTTTTTAATAAAGAAAGACAGTTCCAATTATGGATTTTCTCCGTCTTACATCCAAACAAAATTATTATTATGACATGCACGTTTCGAACTTTTTTATGACATCTTCAGTATCATATATCTATACCTGTATTATAAATGCGAAAGTTGCTCTGTATGTCTATTACATTTTCACCACTAAACGGTTAGACCTATGTTGATACAATTTGGCAAGGAAATACTATGTGTGATTAGGAAGGACAAAAGATGTTTATTTCGGTATAATTCACTTATTTTGTCATGAAATCTACAAAACTGTCCGTGCAGTGAGAGACAGACGGATAGCGTGCGTAATGTTCTATTGGTTACTCAGGCTTCATTTCCCTCGCAGTCACTTTGTGTTTGATCTCTTAATGTACAGACCCACGTTATTATCTCGACTCCCTGCTTTTTGGGACATGACATCTTTTACATAACTTGCACCATTCTGTATCTAGTTCTAGTAATATAATTTTAAGTTCACGTGTATGAAGTCGCTGGTAACAGCTAGGTCATATATACGTCTCTAATCATTGATCTGAGTTAAGAAAAAAGTTTATGTTAACTCATACTAATATGTATAGTTATAATTGTTCTTATGATTGTTGGATGTGAGTCCCTGATATACAACACATTCCGCCGTGATCATCAACAGACCTATAAGCTTGTATTGGGAGAGCGCTCTGTATTCGCGGGTTCGAATCCCGGTCCAGCCATCCAGATTTCGTCTTTCTGAAATTTCCCCAAAATCACACCAAGCAAATTCCGTAATGGCCGAATTCCCTCCCGTCCCTTCTTCCCAGTCCTTTCCGGTCTCTATTGACCACGACATTGTCGATGAGTAAAGCGCTAAGCAAAGAAAATTAATATAATAATATAATAATAAATATATATAATAATTTGAGTTAGCACAACAATTTTTACAAATACAGGCCAATAAATATTGATGTACAAGTGCATACTATAATGTACGCCTTGATGTACTTACCTGTTACGGTTGTCTTTTTTTTTCTGGTAGCTAAGCTTAAACTTTGTAATGTAGGATCTTTGTAACCCTTACCGCAATTTCTTTTTGGTTACTGGAGTGTTAATATTTGATATGGTAGTTAAATTCTCCGCGAATTCTGTCTTGGTTAAGATCAGGAAAATTGAAGAAATGAATAACAAAAATTCCGTAGTCGAAAAATAGTTTTAAATTAAACTTAGAGAGGGTTGTTTATATATAATGTATCGTGATCTTTGTTTGGTTACACTCAGTTGAGTGTTAATCTTAGACGTAGTGGTCTCGTTAACGTTTTACGTGTATTCTAATGTAATTTATTATTAAAAACTGGAGAAAGAAATAACCAAAGTTACGAAGTCCAAAACAATATTAAAAGAATCCAAAGGAAGTAGTGTGATGTTTGGTGGCATCTCATAAAGGGGAACTGATTTCGTTCAGACTACACATGACGAGGAAACAATAAAATGTCTAACCGATGTTATAAATGCAAAAGTAACTTTTTACCGATACGTTTTGAGAACTAAACGACTAACCGGACGTTAATGAAATTTGACAAAGAAATACTATGTATCATTAAGAACGACATAGGATATTTTTTGGGGATAAATAACATATTTTGTGATTAAATTATGAAATCTAGCTGAAGAGTGCGAGACAGACGGGTAGCGCGTGTCTCTGTAATCTTACATCGGTCTCTCAGGCTTCGTCTCCCCCCTCCCCCTGACTTTGTTACTAAACATAATGCTAATTGGTTCTCTTCAATTGACCCCGACTGCGTGATTTTTGGGACAACTTTTTCAGCTTTCTATATAAAATTCTAGCAACAAAATTCGAAATCCACGCGTATGGATCCGCGGGTACAGCTAGTTTAAAAAACTTTTTAAATAAATAAATAAATAAAATGATATCTGTCTTATAACTAAATACTACTGGTCTAATATATTTTTGTGATTATTTTGCGATAGATGTACTTTACAGTTAATCCATTTATAATATTATAGATCTGTAAGCTTGCTGCCTGCGTGTATTTTGTTCGTTTGTCCAGGCATCGCGCAAAAAGCACAGCACCAACGTGGATGCGGCTTCAAAGCTCTGCGCTATATCTCAGGGAGCGTTCATAAACTACGTGGCTCGGTTTAGGGGAGGGGCTGGGGAGAAAGCTACTCTGGGCTACATAGGGGCTGGAGGGAGCCGCTTAGGGAGCCGCTTATGTTCTCATACATATCATTTGTTGTAGCAAAAATGAGCTACAGATCACGCAACAGCATCTGAACATTTATTTCCGCCATTTAATTGTCTGCGTATGTTATTTAGATATCCTGTACACTGACAGTGCTTCTCATTAGTGTGACTTGTAGTCATAGCGTTGTGTTGCACGCGGGCGGCGCACCTGGACTCTAATCCGCTCACAGATGTCGCTCGTGGTTTTCCCAGGCAGCGACAGTTCGCGTTGTTTTGATGGTTTGAAGTAAAGCTGTTTCGATTAGGATCGTCCGCGAGTCACGACACTACTCAGTGATAAAATAATTCTAATTCCGTTCTGTTAAGCGAATTTCGACTTCAAAGTGTGCTGTGAAGTGGCGCTGTAATATAAACTACATGAGGCTTAGCGTAAATGTTTGTTACTGCGAGTTTTCACTATCCAATCAGATATAGAAATCTTTTGGGCAGATCAAAGAATCATACCCTGGTTATATGGAAAAAATGTAAGAAAAGAAAACAAAGAATGCGAATCTTCTTAGATTTTTCCTACGTGGCAGGCATAGTTTGTTCTATTTTATCAGTGAATGGTCAGTGATCAGTGACATGAGGAGAATGTTTATAGTGACACCTGAACAAGATGAGGATCCCTGGCTGTACCTGAGAAACAGCAGTGTCTAGAGTCGACATTTCAAACAGAATATTTATAATTACACAAAAGTACATAGTACATACGTCATTGTTTCCAATGCGTACCCAATATTTTTAACGATAACCTATAAAGAGAAAACAGTATAAAAGGTCAAAAAGTCTTCTGGAGTTAATAGGAAGAAAGCTACGCAGGGTACCACGTAGTTTCTGGACGCTCCCTGTCACTTCATAGCCGAGGAACGGAGCGAGTCACAGACCACACTGCATCACAGATGAGCACTCCAATACGAGATACCAACCAAAGATCACGATACAGCACAGACAAACACTGTACTCTCTGATTGTGTTAACACTGTTTAGCAGTAACAAACTTTGATTATTATTATTATCTGCCGTTGGACCCTGTCGCATCACGCCTTCAGCCTTAACCATTCACTTTTCTGAGTTTCCATACAGTTCTCATTGTTTCTCCGTGGATTCTCTTCATTTCTTCCAAATCACTCCAGACAAATGCCGAGATGCTTCCTTCAAAAGGCCATGGCCAAATTCCTTCCCAATCCTTGCCCCGCATCCTTTACCGTCTCTAAAGACCTCGCTGTTTAGAGACGTTAAGCAGTTAATAAAAAAAATTCTTTCTTCAGTCCACTTCGTCCCCGGTCTCGTAGTGACTTCATTCTCTGGCGGTACTTCCCATTCGTTAATTTTTTCTCCGTACGTTTGTCTGGTCTATGATTTCTGATGAGTTTATGTGGGCTTTTTCCAGATCTTTTTTGATCTCCTGGACCCAGGGCATAGCTTTCAGCTGTTCTATCTACGTCACAAGTTTATGAATGATTCTTGTTGCTAATTTCTCTGCAGTTGGTTAACTAAATAGAATTGTTATAAAAAAAGGCTCGATGTAATTCCTCGTCCCTTGTGCCGTAGCAAAACGTTTGTTGTCAGCTTGGTCCAGGTTGCATTTCAGCCTAACCACAATCTCCGCTATATTGCTGCTAGAAAAGCAAAGCTTCAATCACGCGCGAATTAATACATTCCCTGCATCGCATGTCAGCGTCATCATGCATCGCGATACAAACTTCATCCAAGATCTTCGCGCGTTCTTACATCTTTCTTTCTTATTATCTGTGATGAAGACACAGCTTACATGTGGCGGAAATAATGACCCCAGTGAAAACGAAGGAATCTAAAAATAAATCTTAACAGATTACGTTATACCACGTAACGTTAGTTTTAATTGTAGTCTAGGTCAGCGTAGAACTACTTTCATTCAAATGAAGTAATGATTTAAGTAACAGGAAATTAATTAAAACAATTTGAATTATTTATAAATAATTAAAGTACTGACGCCCTCTGTTGTAACGTCATGTTCTGGTTATAATAAATATCTAATCAAAACTGCTGCTAATCGATAAGTAAAGCTTTTATGTTACATATCTATTGCATAATATTTCAACGAATATTTTTTTCGAACAAATATTAAATAAATAAAAGCAACTAATAATTATTTAATCGAGTTAAGCGAAATATGTTCTGACAGTTAATTTATTCTCGGATGATTAGCTAAATAGAAGTGTTAGTAAATAACGTGCATAAACTACAGCAACATCAAGAATGTAAATAATATAGCACGGCAATTTCCGGACCATACAATAATGCTAGGAGGTGACTTTAACTTGCCTGATATCGACTGGACTAATTACGTTCACGTTACTGGGGGCAGGGATAAAGCAGCTTGCGAAATCATTCTAGACCTCTTCTCAGATCACCATCTTGAACAGCTCGTAACTGAACCAACGCGGTGCCTCAACGGTAACGAGAATATTTTAGGTATAGTTGTTACAAATAGGCCCGAACTATTCACGGATATTTCTACCACCACAGGAATAAGTGACCACAAAGCTGTAATTGCTACAGTAAAACTAACAACCACGCGCAGAAATAGAAAAGAGAGGATCGTTTAGAGATTCGAAAAGGCTTCAAAAGAGTGTTTTAGAGCGTATTTGAGGCATAATTACCACACCTTCTTAGTAGCAGGAGGCACCGTTGAAGAGAGGTGGCATCGATTCCTATATATACTCGGGGAAGGTATGAACTTGCATATACCCAAACGGACAATCAGGGAAGAGAACGATCCCCCATGGTACACACGGGAGGTTAAAAGGTTACTCAAGAAGCAAAGGAAGATACATGCACGATCAAAAAGGACGATGCATCGGACTGATTTAGATAAGTTAGAGGAGATAAGGGGACGTGTTAAGAATGCGATGGGTGAGGCATTTAATAACTTTCGTGAAAATTCTCTCTCTAAGAGCCTCACTGAAAACCCTAAGAAATTTTGGTCGTATGTAAAAAAAGTTAGTTGTAGTGGGAACAATAAGCCAGTTCTAATAAAAGACGGACGGGAGGTTGAAGACAGCCGCAACAAGGCTACCGTATTTAACACCGAATTCAAAAATTCATTCACGCAAGAAAACATGGAAAACATCCCCACTTTACCCCATCGTGTGGAATTAGAGATGGATCCGATAGAAATTGATAGCGTAGGAATTGTAAAGCAATTAAAACTCCTGAAGTGGGGTAAAGCGCCGGGTCCCGATGGTATACCGGTAAGAGTATTTTCTGAATACGCGGAGGATATTGAACCATTTCTGTCAGATATATTCCGTAAATCACTAGAAGAGAGAAAAGTGCCTTCTAGCTGGAAAATAGCCCAGGTAATTCCCGTTTTTAAGAAAGGAGATCGGTGTGATCCTAGGAATTATCGACCCATATCTCTAACATCTGTCTGCAGCAGAATTTTGGAGCATGTCATATGCTCGAACATAATGAAGTTTCTAGATGAGAACGAGTTACTTACACCATGTCAACACGGATTTCGGAAGAAGAGATCGTGTGAAACACGATTGGCCCTATTTTCCCACGACATAATGAAAGTTATCGATGCAGGTTCGCAAGTTGATGCGGTTTCTTTGGATTTTCAGAAAGCTTTTGATTCTGTGCCACACAACCGACTTTTAGCGAAGATTCGATCTTACGGTATTTCGGCTCAGATTTGCGAGTGGATACGTGATTTTCTAACTGGTCGATCACAATATGTCGTTGTTGACGGGGAAGCCTCTTCTAAGATAAATGTTACTTCGGGCGTTCCTCAAGGAAGTGTAATAGGTCCACTTCTTTTCTTAATATTTATAAACGATCTAGGTGACAACGTCAAATGCTGGTTGCGATTGTTTGCCGACGATGCGGTTATCTATAGGGAAATAAGGTGCTCCGACGATTGCTTAGAAATTCAGCGTGATTTGGATGCTATTTTCGATTGGTGCCGTAAATGGCAGCTTACACTTAATTGCAAAAAGTGCAAGGCAATGCGGATAAGTAACAAGAAGAATCAGGTTGTTCACGAGTACAAAATAAACAATTCAGCTGTTGACACGGTTGATTCCGTGAAGTATCTGGGGGTGATAGTACAAAGCAACATGAAATGGGACATGCACATAACTTCCGTCGTAGGCAAGGCAAATTCTAAATTACGATTCATAGGTCGTATTTTGAGAAATTGTAATGCTCAAACAAAGAAGATAGCGTACAGAACACTAGTGCGTCCGCATCTGGATTACTGTTGTGGGGTTTGGGATCCGTATCGCAAGGTTCTGATTGACTCAGTTGAGAGGGTGCAGAGGAGAGCCGTTAGATTCGTGACTTGTTGTTACAGCCCTTACGAAAGCGTCACAGAATTGATACATAGATTGGGCTGGGATAGTTTGGAAGACAGACGACGTAGCTCGCGTTCGAATTTATTGGAGAATATGCGAAAAAATTTAAATTTCGAGTGCAATGAAATACTTCTTCCGCCAACCTATTTATGTCGCAATGACCGGAGGGATAAGATTAGAGAAATAAGATGCCATACTGATACTTATATGTATTCCTTCTTTCCTCGCACTATTCGGGATTGGAATGGGCGGGTTTAGGATTGGTGCTTAGCACCCTCTGCCACCCACAATGTTTGTGATTTGCAGAGTATGGATGTAGATGTAGATGTATATCTCTGCAATGAAGGCGAAAAGCGTGACGTCATAGTGTGACGTCATGGCGTGACAGCTACGACATGACCGAGACTCGCGCTTTTTAGGTACAGATGTCAGTTTGAAGTACTATTTATTACTGTTATCATTGTTTTGAATCTGTTCTATTTGGCGAATTTGTAACATATACTTTTCTAATCACCCTCGAAACAGGAACTTGAGAAAATCACTTTCCTGTTTATCTATTCGTCTGGCTATTTTTTATTGTGGCTTTATGCATCATAGATGTCGGTGTCATTAAGGAGAGGAAAATACTGGGGGGGGGGAGGGAAAGGAACTGCATGGGATTCGGCCATGGATTTTTGAAGGAACCATGCCAGCATTCACCTCAGTTATTACGGCAAACCGTGAAAAGTAAAATCTGAATGCCCGGACGGGGATTCGAACCCGCGTACTCCAGGTCACGTGTCTCCTGTTATATTGTCCCTCACATTAATCACTGCATCTTATGACGTTTCCACACTGTGTTTGTTCATAGTTTTCGTAATGTTAACCTAATATCGCAGAGTCGCTACTCTTTTAGTGAATATTGTTAAACAGATGGATATTGTGGACCATTTCGTCAATTGCGATAGGATCAATTTTTATGAATAATTGTGACGCCAATGCAATTGAATTCTTCTTTATTTCCCGAACGCGTTTCACTTCATTCTCTGAAACATCTTCAGCGGTTCTGTCTGTTGGGTGTTTATACATGTAATTACATTTGTTCTATGTTACAATTTAAACATGAAAATAATGGCATATACAAATTTATATATATACAATAATTTCCGTGATTAAATTAGAACAAATGTAATTACATGTATAAACATCCAACAGACAGAACCGCTGAAGATGTTTCAGAGAATGAAGCGAAACGCGCTCGGGAAATAAAACGACAAATTCAATTGCATTGGCGTCACAATTATTAAAAAAAATTGATTGTCAAACAGTTTTCCCTAAAACGCTACGAAGCTCTTATGGACTTGTAGCCGTTACCAGCGACTTAGTACGCGTGGCCCTAGGAGTTGACACATAAAGCTCTAAAGCCGTCCATAAAAGTCGGGAAGCCATCGCCATGCCATTCCACCTAAGAACTTGTCTCTTGAAGAGAAACAATTTGCAACGTGTTTAAAAGTAGTAACAAACCAGGGGGGGGGGGGGGACTAGGTACCACAGTACCTGAGGCAGATTTTTGTTTGTGGTTTATTTATTTCCTTATTGCTTTACGCCTCGTCGACGGTTAATGTCGTTAGAGGCGGGATGGGACTGGGAACAAGAAACGGGAAGGAATTCGGCCATGGCCTTTTTGAAGGAAGCATCCCAGCATTCGCCTGGAGTGATTTGGGGAAACCATGGAAAACCCAAATCTGGATTCGAACCCACGTCCTCCCGAATGCGAGGCCAGAGCGTTAACCGCTCATCCCCCTGTGGTTTAAAATTATGTCACTTTCTGGTGGCATCTTTTGTTAATACCGTTGAGAGCGCAAACTTTTTGATTTTGGTTTCCTTTGCTGTTCCCCTGTATGTCCCGGGGCTTTATCGAGAGTCACCGCAGAGTGGCTGCGAGAAAAACGAAGCCTGAGTCACCAATACGACAATACAGGACTACACACGCTATCTCTCTGTCGGTCACCATTCTCAAGTTTAGTTTAGTCTTTTAGTCGTGAACATGTAACAGACAGACTTAGTTTCGCGTTTGTAATATCAGTGTAGATATCTGGACGGCTGGACCAGCGTGTTTATGTCCCCGCGACGTGAGTCGTATAAACGTGTCCATCTCTTTGGCGGCTGTTACTTTTGGCTGTTCTGAGAAGCGGCTGCAGGCTAAAATTATGGCGTCCGTGAGTGAGCTGTGGTTTTATCTTTGGCGCGTGCGAAACAGTCGGAAATATCTTCCGCGTGCCTGGTGCATCATCTCCCCTGCCTCCAGTCGCTGGACAGGTTGTTTCCAGTCCCCTGGACTGTTCATTCATACCGTGTCACAGTGACTATGCTGTAGTCGCTAACTTGTCTCTTAGGAAATCCTGATTATCGTTTTTATTACTGTATTCCGTATCCAGTCGAGAGACTGATAACAGCAAAAAAAAAAAATAAAAAAAAAAAAAAAAAAAAAAAAAAAAAAAAATCCTATGACTGGCTGTCTGTTTGAAATTGAGCGTGGTGGGTGAGCGGTAACGTTCTGGCCTCGCATTCGGGAGGATGCTGGTTCGAATCCTCGTCCAGGCATCCAGATTTGCATGCCCCATGATTCCCATTGATCTCTTCAGTGAAGTCCGGGATGTTTCTTCGAAAGGGCGTGCTCGAATTCCTTCCCGATCCTTCCGTCAAGCTCTTTCCCTTCACTAATGACCCCGACGTCGACGAGGTACAAAGCGGTTAAAAAAATTGTACCTGGTTTTCTCTTTTCTCAAAATGATTATTTCTGATGTTCTAAGACTTTGTGGTGTCGTCGTCTTTACTGGGGTTTCCAAAAATTTCGAAAAAATAATGTTTCAAGAATGCAGAAGTAGAAAAGAATCTAATAGGTCTATATTGCATGAAAATATTTGATTGAGAGAAAAGACATATAATGTCAACTTTCATGCACATTTTTTTTTTTTTTTTTTTTTTTTTTTTTTTTTTTTTTTTTTTTTTTCCTCTCAGTCCTCTATGGACTACAATTATGCATCTTCGTTTCCTCTTCTGAGTTTCCTTCCTTCCTCCCTTGCACATTATGTAGTTCCCAATTTTTCCTCTGTATACTCCCCTCTCTTTCGCTTTGATTTCACACCTTTTAGCTTTATTAACCTACATTATTTAGCCCTAAAAAATGATGTTGTATGAGGTTATTGCGTTATTTTTACAATTGATAAATTATTCAAAAAATATATTGAATGCTTCAATCATTCGATCGGAATTTATATTTGAACGATTTTTCCAATATAGAACTGTCATTAGTAACGCTGGGTACAGCCAACTCTTCAGTCGCAGTTTTTTACACTCGTTCTGATATTTAAGGAAAGGTCATTATGGAAAATCCTGAGTCACTTGGCTACTCTGCATATTGTGCCCGTGAGGGGGCATCCATAAATTACGTGAGTTCCTTTCCGGACAACCCCCCCCCCCCCGTCTGGTGAGATATGGTCCGTGAGACTTCCCCCCCCCCCTAGAAATCACACTCGTAACTTTTTGAGACCTTATTTTTTTAGGTCTCACCAGGGCCGGCGTTAGGGGGGGGGGGGTAAGCGGGTCAAATGTACCCGGGCCCGCCGGCTGATGGGGGGCCCCGATCACCTGATGCAGGGGCCCCCGGCCTCGAAGCCAAGAATCCGCCCATTGTCGCCCGGCTAGTTTGTAGAGCTTTAAAAAATAATAATAATAAAAAAAGGTGGCCTCATTTTACCCCGGGCCCGAAATTCCTAGCGCCGGCCCTGGCTTCCAAAGCCAGCTGGTTACTCCTACTTTTGCTTCATTTGTAGAATTTTTTTATTTTATTTTTAGCTCTACAGTGCAAATTTTTTTCGAAAACCTCACGTGATATTTCCGTTGACCCCCCACCCCCTAACCTTACGTCGTACTGCAGGCTACAACGGCCAGCGCTGCTACTGCCACCTCCAGGCTATGCGCGTTATTTAGTAACACTTGTACACTGTTCAGCCAAAACATTACGACCACCTACTTACCAGCATATTGGTCCACCTTTCGAACGCAGTACACCAGCGATTCAGTGTAGCATGGATTCTACAAGTCCTCGGTAGGCTTCCAGAGGTATCTGACACCAGATCTCTACGCACAGGTCACGAAAATCCTTTAAATTACGGACAGGTGGTTTGTGGGCGCGGCGACTGGGAACGAGCATCTCGGAAACGGAGAGGCTGGTCGGCTGTTGGCGTGCTACTGTAGTGAGCGTCTACGCAGAGTGGTTGAAGGAAACCACGACTGGGCGACAAGGTGGTGGACGTCCACGCCTCATCACAGAACGTGGAGGTCGGAGGCTTAAAGCAGGATACGGGGCGATCTGTGGCAGAATAGCGGTTCTTGAGCTGTGAAACACTGCTGGAAGCACCAGAAATGTACTCTTCCGTCAGATCTGCTCATGAAAGTAGTTCCACATTGATCGTGATCTATGCGTCGTGGACTAGGATTAATATCAATATTACGTGGCGTAACGTGAGTCGTCAACAATATTCTGCTTTGCTTCCGCAGTTAAGTAGTGCCAACTGTATCGCGACGAAAACTACAGACGAAATATGTGCAACACTGCAGAATCAGATTTATGGCCGTTATTTAATAAGAGTCGTATTTAGTTTAGCAAATTAGAGGAATTAATTTCAGAACAATCTGCCCAGATTAATTTAATTCCAATCGAGCGTTTCCTTGGTGGCAATTTCACTGCACAATCATTTTTCGTGTTTCTATTTCCAACCCATTTTTTCTCAATTAATTTAAACTTTAAAATCTTTTAGTGTTTTTGGTAAATATTATTCATCAATTTTCTTGGTAACTTATTCCAATCCCTGACACCCGTACCTAAAAAAGAGAATCTTCCTACACCCTTGTGCCTGACATCGAGTGCAAGCTTGTGGTCATGGTCATCTTTTCCCTTCCAAGCACTACTTTTAATTGTTACACCAATATCCATCCAGGCGTTATCACTAATATACGCCCTGTACACTTCCATGACACACTTCACCCTCCAATGACTCCCAACCCAGCTCCTTTATCATGTCAGTTAGTGACAGCATTCTGTGGTAGTTTCCAGCAGCCCTTTTTTGCACCCTCTCCAACTCCTGTATTTGATACCCATAATGAGGGTCCCATAGTACACCACCATATTCAAGCAATGGTCTAACCAAAGTTTTGTAACCCAATTCCTTTACTTCTCTAGTGCATCCCCTCATCACTTTCAAAGTTCTGCACTTGTTGGAGAGAGTGATGAGGGGATCTATGACAGAAGTAAAGGAATTGGGTTACAAAGCTTTGGTCAGACCATTCCTTGAATATGGTGGTGTAGTATGGGACACACATTATGGGTATCAAATACAGGAGTTGGAGAGGGTGCAAAAAAGGGCTGCTAGATTTGTTTCTGGAAATTATCGCAGAATGCAATCAGTGACGGATATGATACATAATCTGGAATGGGATTCATTGCAAGACAGGAGGAGGATGAGGAGGGTCATGGGAGTGTACAAGGCGTATACTGGCGATGAGACATGGAAAGATATTGCAGTAGGTATGAAAAGTAGTGCATGGAAGGGACCACAAGCTGGCACTCGATTTCAGACACAAGGGTGTAGGAAGATTCTCTTTTTTAGGTAAGGGTGTCAGGGATTGGAATAAGTTACCAAGAGAAATAATGAATAATTCACCGAAAACTTTGAAAGAATTTAAAGATAAAGTTTGTAGAGGGCAAATGTAGGTGGGTGCAGGATAGGGGGAAGATGGGTGTGTAGGGAAATTGCCACCGGAGCCTGTGCTCCATTGCAATTAAATTAAATTAAATCACTCTCTCCAACAAGTACAGAATTTTGAAGCCTTTTCCTACCACCTGTCTCATGTGTCCTGCCCAGTTGAGCTTGTTATCAAATGTTATGCCCACTTATTTACATTTGAAGCCTTCAACAAGCAATTCTTTCGCCACCTTATAAAGTACTGTACGTTGTGTGATTGCATATTAACGCCATGATGCACCGTGTTGGTGACGTGTGCAGGGGATGAAGAGTCTCCTGTTACGTGTGTGATGCCTGGCATTACAGTAGGTTTGGGAGTCCTGCTAGGGCGGGGCAGTCGTAATGGTTCATCCCCTTTAAGGCCGCCAGCAGCCGGCAGACTGCAGCGCCTCTGGCGGCGAGCCAGCGCACTTCCGCCCCGTCTCAGCAACATTACTCCCGTCTCTCTGCTCACCGCAATCCTCTGCCTCTCTCCAAGTCTCTACACGAAATGGAGAACTATGGCTGACTGTCTATAACTTACCTGCTTACTTCATAACTTACTTTTTTTTTTTCTGTCGTCAGTCTTTCGACTGGTTTGATGCAATCCTCCATCCCTTCCTATCTTGTGCTAACCTCTTCATTTCTACATACCCCTTACAGCCCACGTCCTCAATTATCTGCTTCATATATTCTAATCTCTGTCTTCCTCTACAGTTCTTACCTTCGACTGTTCCCTCCACTAACAAATTAACCAATCCAGCATGTCTCAAAATATGACCTACCAGCCTGTCTCTTCTTCCTGTAAGCTTCTTCCACAAACTTCCTTCCTCACCCATCATTTCCAAAACTCATTCATTTCTTACTTTTTCTGTCCGTTTAATTTTCAGCATTCTTCTGTAGCACCACATTTCAAATGCTTCAATTTTCTTTATTTCCGGTATTCCTAAAGTCCATTTTTCGCTACCATAAAGTGCTGTGCTCCACACATAGAGTTTTAAAAAGTTCTTTCTGATTCCTAGATCAATATTTGAAACTAAAAGGTTTCTGCTTATTTATGAAGGCTCTTTTTGTAGTGCTATTCTGCTTTTAACACCATTCCTGCTTCGGCCATCGGTTGTAATTTTACTTTCCAAGTAACAGAATTCACTTAGTTGTCGTATTGCATCCGACCCTATTTTTATATTTAATCTACTAGTATTGGTATCATTTCTGCTACATTTCATCACTTTTGTCTTGCTTTGATTTATATTCAGTCCGAAATCTTCCTTCAGTATTTTGTTCATGCCATTCAATAACTTCTCAATATCCTCAGCCCTCTCTGCTAACAAGACAATGTCATCAGCAAATCGTAGCATAGTGACTTTTTCTCCCTGAACACTTATGCTACACTTTATATCTTGCCTCTTCTCACTTGTTTGCAGACTTCAGATCTGCGAATGTCGCATTTTAAATTATGCGTAATTACATCCTGTGCTGCTTACATAGAAATAATTGGCTGTCGGTTTTTTTTTTTTTTTTTAATCTTACAGTGTTGGGCAGATGTCGATGTTTAAAGTTCTCCAAGTAAAATAAGACACTAATGTCCCTGCAGTTATCAATATTGGACTATTTTTGCAACCGGGTCTGTGTTTAAAACGTTATCAACAGGAAATTATATCAACTAAATACTATATGTAAACGACAAATGTATGAACATTTACAATGAGATAGTTTATAAGTTGTGACAAATACAAGGAAGTTTTATTGTTATTTCTTTGAGGTTACTTTGTTCTAAACTAATAATTGATATCTGATAGGCGTTCTTTTCTAATGTGCTATCGTTTTTTTTTTATTGCTTTACGCCTCGTCGACGTCGAGGTCATTAGAGGCGGGATGGGACTGGGGACAAGGAACGGGAAGGAATACGGCCATGGCCTTTTTGAAGGAAGCATTCCGGCATTCACCTGGAGCGATTTGGCGAAACTAGGAAAACCCAAATCTGGATGCCCGGATGGGGATTCGAACCGGCGTCCTCCCGAATGCGAGGCCAGAGCGTTAACCACTCATCCACCACGCTCGATATGAGCTATCAACCTCACAACTAACTTAAGCGAAATCATTAACGACTGAGGTATCATTTTAATGATTAATTTCTACGTTTTGGCAAAATTGTTAGGTAAGGAAGGGATTTTTCGGAAGTGAACTATGAGCGGTCGAGGTGAGGGGGATGTGGTAGTTGAGAGTGAAGCCGCCAGGCCCCGCTGGCGTCGGTAACAAGTGATCGCGCTACCGCTAGTTAGGAGCACCACATACCGCGGAGCTGTCGCTTATCTCTTGTAAGGGAGCGTCCATAAATTACGTGGGACAACGAAAATCTCACGTGACATTTTCGAAATTTCTTTGGACTGTCGAGCTAAAAAAAAGGGGGGACCTGCAAATGACGCGAAAGTCGATTTTAGGGGGGTTTTTCGTTAAGAAGTGGGGGTGTAGCCGGGTTTGGAAGGGTGAGACCTAACAAAAAAGGTCAAATAGTTGCGAGGGCGATATTTCTTGGGGGGGGGGGGGGTCAGGAGAAACGCCACGTAACTTATGTATGCCCCTTAGTAGTTTTGCGGGTGTTTCTGTTTGTGTTTGTGTTAGGGGATCTTTTCATGTTTTGCTATTGTTTCGTTAGTGTTTTGCTGTCTCAGTTGAGAAACACAGAGTCGGTGCTAATCAGTCTGTTCTACCAGCAACCACCAACCTCGCTGTCCAGCGAATACCATCCCCGAAATGACTGCAAACCACTTTGGTATATTGCAATGCCCTCTGAATTAAGAATTGATTATGAGAAACAAGGCTTTCCCGGCGTATCTTTGACACAAATTCTTCGCTGGTTTGCCGCCGGATAATGTTTTCTAAGGACAAGCTTTGGGTGGCTTGCACTGCCGCCATCATCGGGTCCATTGTACCTAAGGGAGCAACAAGAACTGATTGCTTATTAAATACAGGTTGTTGTTGTTGTTGTTGTTTTAGGGCGCGTCGACATCTAGGTCATTAGCGCGCTATTAAATCCGACCACTCTGATTTAGATTTTCCATGCTTTCCCAAAATCACGAATGTCGAATTTCGGGATGCTTCCTTCTAAAGGCCATGGCCGAATTCCTTCCCGGTCCTCTCCGCCACTCCCTTCCCGTCTCTAATGACCCCCACGCCGACGAGGCTTAAGCCATAAGCCAGAAAAAGCATTTCCATGCAGGAATTTCAGCATTCGTCTTTTCAGCAGAGGGAATCTTTTATTTAAGTCGTGAGTCATTCCGTCATAATAATGGGCTTTGAACGCTAGTTGCTGACGACAATAGCTTGTGAGATCGGTTATCAAACAATTTCGTCCAGTACATCCTTTGGTATACAGCTTTAAACACAAAATACATACTGAGGCAGTGCTATATTATCTAGCGAAATACGTCTTAAGTTTTTGATAATTTTAATTTTTTTACGAGAATAAACTGGTCAAAGTTCCCGTTTACTTCGTAAGTGCACCATATTATCGTCCATCCACTCGAAACATAAAAAAATTACACGCAAAAAATACACTGACTAGTTTTTTTTGTTTAGTTTTGTTTTTGGGTTTACGCCACATCGTCGTAGTGGTCGTTACAGGCGGCAAAGGTCTGCTGACGATGAACGGGAAGCAATTCGGTCATGACTTTTGAAGGAATCATCCCGGCATTCGACATTCGTGATTTTGGGAAAGCATGGAAATCCGAAATTCGGGTGCCCAAACGGGGATTCGAACCGTTGTCCGCTCTCTTGGCGCCTGGATTGAGGAGTAAGACACGCAATGGCGCATGCCAGGCAGGGCATCCGTGAATTACGTGAGGTGTTTTTCCATATTTCAGGAAACCCCCCCCCCCTCTGGTGAGATCTGGTCCGTGAGACCCCCCACCCCCATAGAAATCGTCGCCCTCGCAACTTTTTGAGACTTTTTTTGTCTCACCCCTTCCGAAGCCGATTACACCCTCACTTTTCGACGAAATACGTCCCTAAAATCGACTCACGTGAGATTTCCGTTGACACCCACTCCCCCTTGGCGAGTTTTCACCGGACCCCCCCCCCCCCCTATTCCACCTCATGTGATCTATGGACGCCCCTTATCTCATTGGCTCTTACTATGTCGGTGTTCTAGGGACCTTTCACTGTTTTTAGGACAAATTACTGTATAATTATAGACGATAGTGTCAGACCTTGCTGAAACCCAATCCAGTATCTCGTCAGCTGTTCAACAATGGCTGCTTTAAAGCGTATTGTGACTCTGTGAGTTTTACTACCTCTGGGTTTTTGAAACTGTAGCTATTTGTCTGTTTGAAGAGGCGATTGACGCAAAAACTATTACTAGGACTTTGAGGGGATTTTGAGAATGGATAGCTCACAGTTCGGGGGGGGGGGGGGGGAGGGAATAGAGTATGTTTTTTATTTTGATGTCGTATCGAACAACTAAACAATTAAAATAAAAGCGGCCGCATATTAGCGCGCAATTAAATTTGTTACTTGTCGCGGTCTAAATGTTTAAAGACATTTCAGTGTACGACTGACGTAGGAAGCAGGTTATGTTATCTTAACTGTCGCAACGTGAACGAAAGATGCGCTTAATAATCCAGCAGAAATACTGAAAGAATTTTACGTAAAATCGGCCAGCTATTAAATTTTACAGAACATAATTAATTTAAAATGGAGTAATCGCAATGTAATTAGACGCGAGGCGGAGACTCGCTATCACAGAGATCAAAGGTTATCGGCGACGTGGTAATCTCCAACTGTGAAATCGGTCGGTGCGAAAAATAAAGCAGAAAGGCTGGAAATTTGAGCTGGAATATTACCTACCAAACACACCAGTCAGACATACTGCCTGACTGTGTTACCCAGTGCTGTCAGCGGGCAACGAACCCTTGTTCTCCTCATAGCTGACTCGAGGCGAATCTACGTGAACAGTCTTTAATGACGTTAAAAGAGAACTTTGTACGAGACATCCGCTCGATTCAAAAGTCAGTTTCCAACACTTTTAATTAAATTTAATTCCCTCCAAGAATTTAAATTTTTCCAGGACTTTTGTTAAATTTTTCATCACTTCCTTTGGTAACTGGCTCCCTTACATAGAAAAATAAATTTTCCTCCGATGGTCTTCCATTTACTACTCCTAATTCTATCCATCCAGGCCCCATCACCTTCATATGCCCTGTACACTCCCAGCACTCTCTTCACCCTCCAATGACTCCCAACCCAGCTCCTTTATCATATCAGTTACTGACTGGGTCCTGCGATAATTTCCACAGACAAATCTAGCTGCCCTTCTTTGCACCCTCTCCAACTCCTGTATTTGATACCCATAATGTGGGTCCCATACTACACCACCATATTCAACCAATGGTCTGACCAACTTCTCTCGTACATCCCCTCATCACCCTCTCCAGTAAATGAAGGATTTTGAAACCTTTTCCTACGACCTGTCCAATGTCCTCTGCCCATTTCAGGTCTTCAACAGGCAATTCTTTCCCCACCTTATAATCATGATCAACCTTTTGTTTTTCATTTGTGTACCTAATATGCTGACTCTTCTTGGCATTTATCTTCATTCCATGCTGACCTACCCATTTAGATATTCTATCCAGGTCACCCTGCAGCTGTTCAGTCTTCTACCGTTTAGGTCCTGTTATATAGAATTATGGTGTCTGCAAACAAACTAAATTCTGATACAAATCGATCAACACAATCATTTATTATAATGACGAACAATAGTGGTCCCAATACACTACCCTGTGGTGCTCCCATTTTAACTTCCTCCTCTTTTGTTAATTACTGCATTTCCTACTCTAGCACTTTGCTCTCTGGATTTTAAGAATTCCCATACTTTTTTATACTAGTTTTCCCCTTTTTTTAAAACCATTTAATGGCTCACTCTGTCAAACGCCTTTGACAGATCTAGTGCCACACTATCAACTTGGCCTCCCTGGTCCGATTCATCTGAAGTATCTTGCATATAGCCCAGCACCTGAGGTTCGCACGAATATCTTTGCCTAGAGCTATGTCGTCTAATTGAAATGCAGCTTCTTTGCTCATGTAGTTACATATCAATCTCACCGTAATTTTTCCTTACACGTGAGTTTGTTGTGTGTATCAAATGCAGGAGTTGGAGAGGGTGCAAAGAAGGGCTGCTAGATTTGTTTCTGGAAATTATCGCAGAATGCAATCGGTTACAGATCTGATAAAAGAGCTGGAATGCGATTCATTGGAAGACAGGAGGAGGGTGAAGAGGGTCATGGGAGTGTACAAGGAGTATATTGACGATGAGGCATAGAAAATATTGGTGTAAGAATTGAAAGTAATGCATTGAAGGGAAAAGATGGCCATGACCACAAGCTGGCACTCGATTTCAGGCACAAGGGTGTGGGATGATTCTCTTTTTTAGGTAAGGGTGTCAGGGATTGAAATAAGTAACCAATGGAAATGATGAATAATTTACCAAAACATTGAAAGAATTTAAAGTTAAAATTTGTAAAGGGTAAATAAATGTAGGCGATGCAGAAAAGGGGGAAGATGGGTGTTTATGGAAATTGCCACCGGAGCCTGTGCTCCATTGCAATTTAATTTGATTTGAAGCAAGTCAGGGCATTGCGTTAACCTAGTGGTTGACTCGTTGAGGCATCTGTAGAGCTGTTTCCAGGAATTGAGAGTTCTAAACCTGACGCCCTTTCCTCAGAACCTTGCGACGTGCTTGCTTTTGATGTGACACCGCTTCCTGTATAAAATGCCTGTCTCTCGAGTCCTTCGCCTAAACGCCTATTCCTGTAATCCTCGGGGAGATAAGCTCGACTTTTTACTTTGAACATTACCGCTCGTATCTCAGTGTGGTTTCCGTATTCCATTTTGAACCAACGTTAGCTTCGTTGCTTTAATAATTCATCTGCATCATATTCAACATTTTTCAATTAAAAGAAAACATTTATTGATTTCACTAAACCATTTGCAATTATACTTTCTTTGATTGAGAAAGAAAATCTTCACACTTCAGGCTCGACTTATCAATATATTCTTTTTTTATATAAGCTCTGAGGTAGTCTTTTGCCTGAGATATTAGTGACAATTTAGTCAACGTGCTTGGTTGTTATCTTACATATGCTCCCCATTTCGGAGACGTTAAACCATTAGGTCGTGGCTCAGTTTTCAATGTAATTACGTGTTTACATGCTCACTGATACTAATCCAGAGAACTTACACAGCCTGTTAGGCTAGAGGCCCCGCATTAACTACGTGAGGTGAAATAGGGGGGGGGGGGAGTCCGACGAAATCTCACCAAGGGGGAGGGGGGGGGACGGAAATCTCACGTGAGGTTTTGAAATTCTTGAAGGACGGTGGAGTTAAGAAAAGATCTCCCTGCTGCTGCCTACAGAATGTAAACATTGCGTCTACCACAACTCTCTTGTTTACGGTGGCCATCGTGATTTTTTTTTTTTTTAGTGTCAAATGTGGTGGTGCGCTGTCGGCGCCAGTTTTGAAGTTGCGTGGGAGATTGATGTTTTGTTATTTTATGTAGGTGTGTGAGTGCGTGTATCTGTTAGGTTTATTTCCTTACTGTAGGGTTATTGTATGTTTACCAGTTTGCACAGTGTTTGGTTTGTTAGGTTTATGTGGTCATATAACAAGTTTGTAAACCCATTTAAATTTTAAAACTGATTCGTCGCTGATGATGCCTCGACGAGAGGCGAAACGCCTACGGCAATAAAGCTAGTAAATAATACAGTTGCGTTGACGTCATTTTCTCATTTAATTTACTGAGCAACTGCGGCAAAATGGCCAACAACAGCACTGGAATGAGTTGTGTATTTGTCAAATAAACTATCTGGCGGTAACGGAAGTTACGAGATGTCGTGTGTCTATCTAGCGGTATGTGAACGCTCCGTATCGACGCCAGAGAACCCTACGAGCTTGACTGTGAAGTATCGCATATCCCTGGCCATGACTATTCATAATTTTGCCGTTTACAGATTTAATTTCAAAAGTTGTTTGCTTCATTGATGATGTTGCCAAAGTGAAGAACTTAATCTTGAAAGTGATTCCTCATTTGTCGAGTTTGCTTCAGTATGAAGGGTGGAAAATGGCTAGTGAAAAAAAAAAAAAAAAAAAAAAAAAAAACACCTTTCTTGAATTTACATATGAGGCGCTT
Organism: Vandiemenella viatica; assembly: GCA_031002005.1. Taxonomy (NCBI): domain Eukaryota; kingdom Metazoa; phylum Arthropoda; class Insecta; order Orthoptera; family Morabidae; genus Vandiemenella; species Vandiemenella viatica. The sequence goes on from JARYHS010007741.1 coordinate 522,711, forward strand.
AGAAGCCAAGGGATAAAGGTGATAAAAATGTATTTTTGAGAAAATCGAGTCCAAACTTTAATGAGAACAGAAAATTCAATGTGGACTTAAACAACGGAGCCATGGTAGGTTCTTCTTTTTCACACCTTCGCCTGTTTATGCAGGAAATTTGAACCCATATGATGCTATCCCTTTTTTGCATGAAGTGTCACTTATACCTCTTGTCGTCCAAGCATTAAGTTGAGGTTTTTTTTTATTAAAAAACAGGTGTAGAATGACAGAAACCTTTATTTCCGACACATATTAAACATGAATATTAATGAAATTTAGTCAGAGTCACTATCGTAAATTCCAGCAGGTTCATTAATTTAATTTAATTTAATTTAATTGCAATGGACCACAGGCTCCGGTGGCAATTTCCCTACACACCCATCTTCCCCCTATCCTGCACCCACCTACATTTGCCCTCTACAAATTTAATAGTAGGATCTTCATAGTTTTGTCCTTCTCCATTATAAAGAAAGGTGAGGTTATGTTTAATATTTTCACCTGCTTCATATTCTCTCAAATTCAGAGTAATTACACGTCAAAATAATATATACAAATTTGGGCACTAAATCAATAATTTTAAGTCACACAGTAAGACTGTTGGTATAATTTTGAATCCAAAGATGCATAGCATCACCAACACAAAATAATCACACCCCTTGTCCTCCAAACACAAGGAGTATTTGGGTCAGTGGTTTTTCTTATCCCCACCAGGTGTCAGCACCGAACAATCTCCCGCGTATATCCCCTGTTTTAAGTATCAGTTCCTGCACTTGTCTGATATTTTAAAAATGGCTTCTAAGCGCCTCATGTATGGTTGGAATATTTTAGTAAGGCGTTATGGTTTGAAGATGAGGTGGTAAGAATTTGAGCGACATTGGTTTATACAGGGAAGGTATTGTAACCGGAAACCTGGTCTCTGATTGGTCGGCCAATTAATGCGGCGTCATAATGGCGCCTAGGGACGAGACAATGGCGGCCGTCTTCCCGCGCGCGGTATCGATCGTCATCTGTCTGGTATTAGTCAGCGATGTTGATTGTCAGAGGCGAAGGCGGAAACAACACAACTCTCTCAGCGCCTAAATAAGAGCTTTGGATCTCCTGTTTGTGCCCTGAAGCTAACAAATCTGGATGGAATACTTTGATGAGGTGCATTCTAGCGAAAACGACCGCGTGGTTTCAAACTCATAAACTAAGTGACCGAGTGTAAGAGTCGAGTCAGTTTGAAGAGTCAGTATGGCCGCTTATAACATAGCTCTACAACTTCGCCCCACTATTTCCGGTCGTTGCTGACGTCACGGCTGAGCAGAGGTTTGCTGACTATATATATATCACAGTGTTCTGCTCAGTCGAGACGCCTGGAACCGGAAGATAGGCATCGCGGCTACAATGCATCAACACTTATAAAACGCAAGTTTTGCTCATGTTGCACCTGTGTCACGCCATGACGTCAAACTATGACGTCACGCTTTTCGCCTCCGCTGCACAACAAACAATGAATGGAGCTGTTCCAGGTTATGCGCGTCATTTAGCTGAGCATCCACGGGTAAATTAACTGTCACAACACTGAAAGGAAAGTACGTGTTCCGTTGAAACAGACACATTAGTTATTAGTTGCTTTTTCTTATACACTCTGGACAGCGATACCGTTGTCACAGTAAGCTAAGGAATATCTGCATTACATCATTTTCAAGGTAATGAACTTTAATTGTACTTACTCAGCGAAAAAACGAATTGCTAAGATACTGCATTCAACGCGTTATTTTTGAAGGTGTAACAGCCCTCATACCTGAATTTTGAATAGTATTGTACTGTATGAAGTATCTGTAGTGAGCTAAAGTTTTCTTGAATATGATCTGGTATGTTTGTTTTGTAATTTCTTGTAAATCAGTGTATATAGACTTTGTTTTATGAAAGAAAATTATTTAAGGTCCATTCAAGATGTTTAAGAACCGAATTGTGCAAGAGAATTGCTTAAATGTTTGTAATTCCAAGTATTAATGCAAGTTACGAAGTCTACAGGACAATTTTCTACTGTTTAAAATTATTTCTGTAAATAATTTTGTATTTATCTCTAATTACCATTTCTGATCATTTTATAATGATGTTAAGTGATTATGTATTAATTCCGGTTGTTTTTAATACGTTTAGTAATTGTTAATGTTCGAGAAATATCGGGCGGACGTCTTTGAAGAATTCCAGAAATTTCGATAGAACGTATATAAACAAATCGGCAGAAGGACAGTTTTACAGAGAGTTTTCAGTTTAGTTAACAGTTGAGTTTACAGTCAGTTTATATAAAGATTCACTATGCATCTGCCAAAGACTGCGCTAGTATCTCTGGATTGTATCTTTGCTTGTGACAAATATCGCTGACTTTTTATTTTGAAAAATAAAGAAACATCTTCAACATAACCTTCTGGTGGATTATTTTAATTAATCAGTATATTAATTAAACCACCGAAGACCCTAATAAAGGGCTTACAAGATATTTGTATCCAATGTAGATATTGTAAGTAACTGTTATAATATACTGAAGGGAATGAATTGGCAACACACTGAAATAAAGGTATGTACTGCGTTCAATTTAATATATTAATTATTAGTTGCTTTTATTAGTGATGCCACTGTATCAGACATACACAAATATTTCCAGTGCGTCAAATTTAGACCACAATACAATGAATGTATTCGCACGCGGGTAATAGAAGCTATGAATATTGAACAGCGATATTAGTAGAAGTTGTGGTTATGTCGAAATGCAGATAGGACCAGACAACTGAAATTTTTTTGCAGACTAAATCACGATAAATTATTTTAAATAAATAATTTAAGCTGTTTTCATAAGCGCCAGGTACTGAAGTTACAGTATTTTTATGCGGATGGAAGTAGTTCCGTATTTATGTTGCTGAATGAGACCTGGACCAGGAATAAAACCAATACCACGCGCTATGGCATAAGGTTTTAGGATTCCTAAGTTATTTTCAATTTAATTGGTTCCCTAATTCTGACGTCATTCATTCAGTAGAATTTGTGTCTGTATTGCTGTGTAAGCTACAACGGAAATATGCAAAAATTACAAAATAAGGTTATCAGCATTACATAACAACAATTATGTTTATTTAGGCAACCACAGGGAAATGCATTGTCAGAACACTCCGCTAAACCCTTAACTTCTGACGGCCTTTGATGCTAGTTACAAAATAGGACGCTCCACTAAACATTTTGAAAAACATTTCAGGCATCTGAATGTGAGAAACGAAAAATTCTTGGATCTAACGAAATTGTGAGCAAAACGAAAGGAACATTCGTGTCGGATGCAAAGCGACATTCGAACTAGCCTGAGAAATAAAACTGAGGCTGAAAAATTTGGCTGAAAAAAATATACAAAGCAACTGAAAAAAATTGAAACGGTGTGGTGAAGAGCGGCCTTCAACATCACTTTCAACGCATCGGAATGAAACGAAATCGGTGGCAGATAGAAGGAAAAATCGATGGGAAAAAATGTGAATGGGGAAAGAATCCAAAATTAATGAGCACGCAAACGATAACTTAGGGCAACCGACAGGCTTGTTTTCCTTAAAGGATTTACGGCTCGTCGACGTCGGAAGGGGAATTCGGCAATGACCTTTTTCAAGGAAGCATCCCGGCATTTGCCTGGAGTGATTTGTGGAAACCATGGAAAACCCAAATCTGGATGCCCGGACGGGGATTCGAACTGGCGTCGTCAAAATGTGAGGCCAGAGCGTTAACCACTCACCCACCACGCTTGATAAAAAAAAAAAAAGTTGTAACAATTTGCCTGATTGTAGAATTAAAACATATTTAGTCAGTTAAAACCTTTCAAATTCTGTACCAGTTCCGATTACATTATTGACGGAAACCTCATTGTTGTATAGCCTGAGTAACGCTGATTTTTTTTCGTATTCTAACACAGTGGTTCCTAAATGGTGGTCCGCGGAACCTGGGGTTCCGTGGAAGGGTCACAATGGTTCCGTGTTTCGTCCGATAATTAAATAAAATGTTCGTTGAAAAGATGTCATAACCGCGCCGTGAGCTGGCTGTCGTGGTTCTGCTTCCGTTTGTGACGACTTACTGATGCGAGACTGGTTTTTCAGCTTACGCTTATAAAAATGGAGATCCGCCAAAAAGTATGATCAGTTAGAGTTCCGTGGCCAAAAACAAATTGGGAACCGCTGTTCTAACATGTTAGAAAAATCATTTAAAATATTTTATCAGTTGAAAATAATTAAGAAGCCATATAAATTTAAATACCATTTGTGCTGCAAGGTAAAAAAAAAAAAAAAAAAAAAAAAAAAAAAAAAAAAAAAAAAAAAAAATTGGTTTACCCAGAAAAACTTTTACTTTTGTTATTCTCGAGGACGTCAGTTCGAATCCGCACCCGCCAATGGAGATTTCTATTTTTCAGTGGTTTCTCCAAAAAGAACTCGATCTAAAACGCCTGTTGCGAAATTCCTTCCCATTCCTTGAGCTAAGTCCTATCCCGTATATAACGCCCTTGATAACGACAACGTATAAAGACATAAAAACAAAATCAAATTTGAAACGGAGACAGTAAAAGTTTTTAGTTCGTGAGGAAAGATGACGCGAATAGGAAAAAAGAAGAAAAGAAAAACTCAGTCGGTATTGGTTGTGCAAGAGAGGAGGAGGGAAAGCTGTAATTTGATTGGACAGCTTCGAAGGGGGAGGGGGGGGGGGAGGCTGGCAAGTTCCAAGCTACACTCTCGCACAGTGGAGGAAAATCCAGGCGACAGAAAGAAAACTGTCGCTAGGATTGTTCAGGAGCTTCATATATCGCAAAGTCAGCGCTGTACCTGGATTAATGTGCTGACGGCACAAAGGAAGCTGACGGGGCTTATAAATAAATAACTTAATTTTGACGGATCGCACGCTCCAGTGGTAATTTCCCTACACACCCATCTTCCCCCTTTCCTGCACCCACCTACATTTGCTCTCTACAAATTTCAACTTTAAATTCTTTCAACTTTTTCGGTAAATTATTCATAATTTCCCTTGGTAACTCATTCCAATCCCTGACACCCTTACCTAAAAAAGAGAATCTTCCCACACCCTTGTGCCTGAAATCGAGTGCCAGCTTGTGGTCATGGTCATCTTTTCCCTTCCATGCACTACTTTTCATACCTACTGCAATATCTTTCCATGCCTCATCGCCAGTATACGCCCTGTACACTCCCATGACCCTCCTCATCCTCCTCCTGTCTTGCAATGAATCCCATTCCAGCTCTTTTATCATATCAGTTACTGACTGGGTCCTTCGATAATTTCCAGAAACAAATCTAGCAGCCCTTCTTTGCACCCTCTCCAACTCCTGTATTTGATACCAATAATGTGGGTCCCATACTACACCACCATATTCGAGCAATGGTCTGACTAGTGTTGCAAATTGAAAAAAAAAAGTTTTTTTTTCAGCTTTGTGATAAAAAACATGAAAAAAACTAGCACCTTTGTTTTGTTTTTTTTTTTTTCTTTTGGAAAACAATATATATTTTATAAATTATAGTTTTATTTAAGGAACTTTCATTTTACAAGTGTGTTTTAAATCTTACTGAATCATATGATGTCTTACATAATGATTCATAAATGTATCTATATAGGTAACATAATTTTTTATTCATCCTCTATGTCAGTACCACATTCACTAGTATCAGCACTACCAACACTAGTTCGGTCGGAGTCGGAATTTTCTGTTTCTTCTTCTGTCTCCTCTAGATCCATAACTTCAGAACTAGTTACATTTTGTTTTACTGGTTGTTCTTGTATTGTACGCAAAAGATTTTGAGATTGCAATTTTAAATTGTGAGCAAAGTACACACTGTGCATAAAGACTGCGCCGATAGTTCTGTATTTTGGTGTTTTAAGTTTGAATTTAAATCTATTATCATACAAAATAGGAGCTTTACTTCTTTTCAATCGTTGGCTTACACCAACAGTTGCAAGGAAACGATTCATAATTACTGACAATTTAATGACTCAGTATCACTTTACGCTGAGAGTCTAACTAGTATACGAATATAAGGCAAGCACAATAAGTAATAAAAAGAGGCAAAAAACTGTAGAAAAATTTAAAATTCCTAATTTTTTGAAAAGGTCCGTAGGTCTACAGATAAATTCGCAAGGTTGGCAGCACTAGTTCAAATAGTGAGTATCAATCCAAACAACGGGGAACGGGGATTCCTTCTCGCGCAACCTAGCCTCTTCGGGAAGTCCCCGTTCGTAAAAGAAAATTTCAGTCTATTAACCAATATTTTGAATTTTTTTTTTTTTTTTTCTCTGCTGAACCAGAAAAATATAGGAGATTTAAAAATTAAGATAGGTACTTAGAATAAACTCTAAAACAGTCATATTAAAAGATAACTGCTTTATAAATTTGAGATTTAGTAGTTGTAAAAAAAAAAAAACGTGTCCCAGAAAAAAAACATGTTTTTTATCAAAGTTTTTTTTTCATGTTTATTTCAAGCCAGTGAAAAAAAAACGTTTTTTTGCAACACTAGGTCTGACCAAAGTTTTGTAACCCAATTCCTTTACTTCTCTCGTCCATCCCCTCATCACTCTCTCCAACAAGTGCAGAACTTTGAAACCTTTTCCTACCACCTGTCCAATGTGTCCTGCCCAGTTAAGCTTGTTATCAAATGTAATGCCAAGAAATTTACATTTCAAGTCTTCAGCAAGGAATTCTTTCCCCACATTATAATCGTGATCAACCTTGAGTCTTTTTATCTGTGTATCTAACTAGCTGACTCTTCTTTGCATTTATCTTCATTCCATGTTTACCAACCCAACTAGATATCCTGTGTTTATGTCTAGTGGGGCGAGTTGTTTCCGTAGTGATGAGAGGCGGGATGGGACTGGGGGGAAGGAACGGGAGGGATACAACTACTTGCGCAAATATATTTGTAAAACTCTATATAAATGTCTGTAAATAATTATAAGTTATTACAAACATTGAAATATTGTAACTATGACCGGAAATTTATGTAATTGTAAATATTGAAGTATAGTAACTATTATTGTAAAATTTTAAGTAAATGTCTATAAATAATTACTGTAAACACTGAAGAATGGAAACTAATACTAGAAACTGTTATAAACATTGTAAACAGTACACGATGTATAAGACGTACACCTTATGATGTATGAGTTTGATGGCTGTATGGCAAAAGCCAAAGGCCAAATTAAAAAAAAAAAAGGAACGGGAAGGAATTCGGGGAAAGCAGATTCGCCGGACTCAGTCGCGAGTTCTCCGTTGTACACGGCAACCCATTCCATTTCTTCTTGACGTCAGTGAATATAACAAAAGAAAATAGAACAATAATTCCTTAATACTTATTTATTTACTTTTTAAGTAAGAAAATAAACGTAAATTTCTTGTTTAGGCGGTAGATCGGCTATCATTGGCGACATGGTCTACTTTTTTAATTAATTTTAATCTTATACCGTATTAGCTATTTAACTTTATCTTGAAAATATACTGCTACACGTAAAATACTTTCATGTTAAGAGAAAAATAATTGTTCGAGAATTGTTGACAAAAAAAGTAATTAGAAAGGGCGGCTGAAACAATATCCAGCTAAATTCACGTAAACTAGTGGCCTTATATAAAGCAGGTGAAATGAACTACGCCGCAAATAATCTTTATAAACTTACTGTATTTTGTTTGTAATATTATGCAATATGTTGAGCAGTTTTGTAATTTAATCGACATGACAACAAAAATAATCTTAGTGTATAATACTATACGCCCTGTTGCGTATTAAAGATGAGTCGCCACTAATTACAATCCGAATAGTGAACTGAATCTGTGTTTGAGAGAGAAGCAATGAAATTGATTGAAAATGTTATAATTATTCCATGGACGTGTTGTGTTTTGATGGATTAAAATGGTTTAAATGAGCTGAATGACCGTTGTGAATGTATTAAAAACAACAGAGTGCATGGAATATTAGAGGACCGTCAAAAGAAGTGGAAGTAAAAATGGGAGTGCCGCAGGGTAGCGTAATGGGACCAGGGATTGCAATCCAGCAAAGCGGGATCCCGCATCATTAGACGGTCTGGTGGACCCCGCACAAAATTACGCGGATCCGCAATCCGCAAAATGCGGCGGATAAAACGCGTGTCAGTCTGCGTGACTTGCTGCCTCACTCGGTCTCTGTCGGGTGTATTGCACTTTTTGCCTGTACCCTTCCAGTCGGCATTTGACTCGTGTGAACAAGTGTTTGTTTTTGTCAACCTTCCTCATTCGTAAGTAAATAGATACACTTTTATGTATTCATTTTCGAGTACACATTTCTGTAATTTGAGTTATGGTGAGTATTTAGTACGATTTTCTAACTATATAATTATTTTTTAAGTGTCGCACACGTTATCTGAACTACACGGTTACAGCTTTTAATCACGGTTTCATTATTCCCATTTCCTGTATTTGCAGATAAAGTAATTGTGACAATTTCCTAATTTGCGGCTCAAAATTTGTTTATTCGTTGATATGAAACTAATGTTATCGTAATTATAACGGTCGCGTACCTATTTATTTAACAGCTATCAAAATGAAATTGTATATCCTTTGACTTATTGTTGTTTTGGCCGCTGCCTCAATGCGTTTCTTTGACGAAAGCCGCCTGCTTACATGTGCCGCTCAGGCTTTCGATTAATCTCTCTTCTCCTTGTTATTATTTCGATTAAAGGTAAAATAAGTTATAATGAAATATTCACGGGTGTATCGACGAATTGTCTTGTATGAACACCATACTTCGACGGCTGCCTCCGCCGTCTTCCTCACGTGTGTAATGTCGTGTGTTTGCAATGAAATCCGGAGATACAACCTATGAGGACTTCACTGCAATCATTCGCCGAGAAAGTCTCCTTTCTTACTAAAAAATAATCATTTCCACTCTAAAGACGTCGTTAGGCCACATAAGTAAATCTGAAATACTTGACAGTTTACGTGTTGGTTAGCAGTTTCTTTTAATAACATTGCATCAACTGTAAGATCAATCAAGGAATCAGGAGATATAATAATGAATCACGCAAAAAAAGGCCAAGTCTCGCGCTTGTGAAGTGACAAAAAGTTATGAGCTCTTGTTCTGTGCCAAGTCTACACTTTACAGAGTATATTCACTTTGTGAAATGGAATGCTTTTCTCGGTGTTATGGAACGTTTATTTAGATTTTTTTTAAAAAAAACTCCGGTAACTTGGTCATTTAGCAAACCATGTTTTTAAACTTTTGTGATGAATTGTAAGGCACATAATATGACCTAAGACTCAATATTTTCCATTTTTATTATTTACTTAAAAATTGGTTTAGATTAAAAAATGTAAAACCTCGAAATACATTTAAGACACGCTAAAAAGTTTTAATGTAATTTTGACAATCAAAATATTGTTAACTGTTAATTTTTATCATTTAACATTAAAAATTATTTATTAATTTAATTATTACTTAATTTATTAATGTTTTAAGTAACTATGTTTTAAATATATGTGTTGAAAAACTGTTTGTACTAATCCCGCACGGATCCCGCGGGATTGAAAACACTGCGGGATTGCAATCTTTATTTGGGACAGTTGCTATTCATTATTCTAATGAATAATTGTGTTGATTGTTCACTATCTGAAATTAGATTGTTTGCAGATGACATAATGCTGTATAAAAGAATCAAAACGATAGAGGACTGTAAACAGTTGCAGGGTGATCTGGGCAGGGTATGTAGTTGGGTTGGTAAACATGGGATGAACATAAATGCAAAGAAGAGTCAGCTTATTAGATACACAAATAAAAAACAAAAGGTTGATTATGAATATAAGGTGGGGAAAGAATTGCTACTTGAAGACTTGAAATGTAAATACCTTGGAATTACATTTGAATTGCGTTACAAAACTTTGGTCAGACCATTGCTTGAATATGGTGGTGTAGTATGGGACCCTCATTTTATGTATCAAATACAGGAGTTGGAGAGGGTGCAAAGAAGGGCTGCTAGATTTGTTTCTGGAAATTATCGCAGAATGCAATCAGTGACGGATATGATAAAGGAGCTGGAATGGGATTCACTGGAAGACAGGAGGAGGATGAGGAGGGTCATGGGAGTGTACAGGGCGTATACTGGCGATGAGGCATGGAAAGATATTGCAGTAGGTATGATAAGTAGTGCATGGAAGGGAAAAGATGACCATGACCACAAGCTGGCACTCGATTTCAGTTACCAAAGGAAATGATGAATAATTTGGGAAAAACGTTGAAAGAATCCAATGTTAAAATTTTTAAATGCAGGTGGATGCAGAAAAGGGGAAAATGGGTGTTTAGGGAAATTGCCACCTGAGTGTGCCCTCCATTGCAATTTAATCTAACTTAATTTAATTTTTTTTTAAAAGACGTTATATCGGCTATAAAGTTTTGAATGAGATTTCGAATTTTTTTAGAAGAGTTAGTTTCGTAGATATGTGCTTATATATATTTCCTAATGATTTCAACTAATTTTGTGTGAGTTTTAATTGTTTTTTGTTCTATTAGTATGGTTTCAGTATCCATCGGGGCCCTCGCGTATGTTGGCGCGACTCGAGCGCGTGCAGTGGACAGAGTCGCATTACAGTCCCTGCGTTTGGACTGGGGCGCCCTGTTCGCGCGTATACAGGCGTACTCGCGCGAATAGCGTCCAATGGACGGACAGCGTTAACTAGTCACCAACTCTGAGACAACGGGGGGGGGGGGGGCTAAATTGGGATATACTCACCCGCAAAGCCGGGTCTGTGGGCTGTGCAGGCAGGAAGTAAACTGGGACTTGTTTTTAGGCGAGAGGGTCCTTTGTACTGTGAAACGAACTTGTTATCTCGGTCCTAACAATAGCGGGGATAAAAGCTGTGTCGTATTGTAAACACGACCTGGTTGAAGCCAGTCATATAGGACAGACACACTCAAAGTCAAAACTCACGTAATTCTTTCCCCACGTTGTGATCAAGGGCAGGCATTGCAAATCTTAACCCCTTACTGCATGTTTTTTTTATTTTTCTAAAAAAATGTCACTTGTTATGTCCAATTAAGTTATTTAAAGAAAAATACTTAAAAAATTCCAAATCTTATTTGGGGGAGATTATTATTGATTTAAGGGTTTGTGCCATATATGGGACAGCATGCAATAATGGCTAACATGTTGTGATACCAGTTTCGAGATGGATGATGCAACATTTGGATAACATATAAGATACATACATATACTAGTAGAACTCAGTTTATTTACGTAAAATAATTACAATTTCTATTCATTAGAGTACACATTTATCTCAAATAACACTAATTCACTTTCCATTTAGTCTATTTGTTATGAAACTTGATGAAGTAGTTTCTCTCCTTGTCCAAGCACAATGTTGCACTGTTTGTGGATTTCATTTTCTTGTCCTACCCAGTTTCTTGGATAAGGTTTTCTTGTTTGCCAGAGGACATCTGCAACTGCTACTCGAAATAAAACAGGAGCATTGCCGTCGGTATTTCTTCTTCTCCATAGGGTCCAGCTTGTTCACACAGACTATGCTGCATATTGTGCCATATCTGTCACAAACCCTTTTTTCAATATTATATATATTCTAATGGATAAATATATAAACTTACCTCTTCATAATCGTCCATAGATGTCCTTTTCATCCTACAAGTTGTATAAAGACTGAAATCAAATGTTTACTCTATCGAATACAACTGTTTGTATGACCGAACTTGGATGTAAACTGCTCACAGCGCAAAGCAAAAATTCATACTTCATATTTCCTTATTCTCTCAACAGATCGCATTTAATATTTGCACAGCTGTTCTTGATTGTGTGCTATATCTGTCCCAACATGCAGTTTCAAAGTATTTGCTCAAATATGAGTTCCACAAACAAGAAAATGGAATGTGCGATATATGACCCAGTATACAGTAAGCGGTTAAGTCACTTGTGCCTGAAATCGAGTGCCAGCTTGTGGTCATGGTCATCTTTTCCCTTACATGCACTACTTTTCATACCTACAGCAACATATTTTCATGCCTCATCATCATGTTCAGTACCGCGTATATGTTGCTTACGTATTTCATTTTCACTTATTGTTTTCCTACTTTGACTAACCATTACTTTTCTCCTCTTGTTGCAGGTAAGCAGTGGAAACACACACGTGAGTAGTAAACACTTACTTACTTACTGTCGTACACATGTTTGTCTTCTTAACGACGAAACTCGAGGGTCAAGGATTAATTAAGGAACGCCTACGGCAAGGCTGCGTTCTCTCCCCTCCTATACGCAACTTATATGAACAACTAGCGGTAATACTGAACTATACGATACCACCAGCAAACAGTTTCTCCCGCACCAATGCATTTGGACAAAGATATTCAGTAATTCTACTGAGTAGATTAAAAGGCACTTTATTAAGAATACTAGCCTCAGAACCCGTTAAAAATGGCGGGTTTACAGGAGTGTTCTAGCAAGCTATCCATTCACATTTCTTTAATTGCTATAAAATAACGTCCAATGGAATTTGTCGTCCCTTACGCCGTAGCAAAACATTTGTTGCCGTACTGGTCCAGGTAGCATTTCAACCTAACCACAAACTCCGCTAATGTTGCCGCTAGAAAATCAAAGATTCTGCCACATGCGCATTAATGCGTTCAATGTATTGCGTGATAGTATCGCGATACAGACTTGACCAACGTCTTCAAGTCTTTTCCGCGATTCGGACCCATATTTCCACGTTTGAACGGCTGTCACAGGTATATGCGACTTAAATTGTCGCGTCAGTGAAACAAAAATCGAAAACAAATCTCAGCAACTTATTATTATTAATTAATTTAATGGCGATGGTAATTCCTCTTCCCTTTTTATTTTTTAATTGTTGTATATACTTTGATTGTTAAATTCCATCCCACATCTACGTATGCGGTTTTAATTTTAAATTCCCTCAAACTATGCCGCATGAATTTATCTTCAGTCGTGCTCTAGCCCGCGTCCATCGCGATCGATTTGGAACTACAAAGTAATGTGGCGCCCATGAGAACAAATTACACTGATAAACAAAAACAAAAAAGTTATATTACTCACCCCCTGGCAGCGTCCATAGACTACGTGGCACGGTCGAGGGGGGTGGGGAGCTGTGCTAAGCTACGTAGGGGGGGGGGACCACGTGGTTTATGAACGCTCCCCCTCTGTTCTAACGTCAAATGTCAGTTCTAATTCCGACCCAGGATAAATTATTTCTAAAAGGTTATTTTTTAAATAAGAAACCCATTTTACATTTTTCCACCAACATCAAACCAGGCCCAATCTCCAGTATACGCCCTGTACACTCCCATGACCCTCCTCATCCTTCTCCTGTCTTCCAATGAATCCCAACCCAGCTCTTTTATCATATCTGTTACTGATTGCATTCTGCAGTAATTTCCACAGACAAATCTAGCAGCCCTTTCTTGCATCATCTCCAATTCCTGTATTTGATACCCATAATGTGGGTCCCATACTACACCACCATATTCTAGCAATGGTCTGACCAAAGTTTTGTAACCCAATTCCTTTACTTCTCTCGTGCATCCCCTCATTACTCTCTCCAACAAGTGCAGGATTTTAAAACGTTTACCTTATACCTGTCCAATGTGTCCTGCCAAATTGAGTTTCTTATTAGTAGATACGCCAATATACTGATAGGGAATTTCTTGTATAATCGTATATTACATACTTGTTTGGAAAAGACATTATAGTACATCGATATAACATCGTTATTTCAGTATCCACAAAGCTAGCTGGTGTAAAAATAGCTTTTACTGCTCCATAAACATAACAGATCCATTATTTTACTCTGGCGGAAGTGCTCCACTGTTTAAAGATGGCAGTAAAGAAATATATATTTGAAAAATGGCGCCACCGCCTGCTAACTTTTTACGGTTGGCACGCCTGCTTCGCGTAAAAACTGTCCCGTGTTAGCCGCCATGATTTATGGCCCGCGCCGATCGTAAGCTGTTTCTGGCGCGACATCTGCGATCTCAGGTCAGAGATGCTGCACCTGTATTACACATTGTAATAGACTTGTGCAAAGTTATCATTTGCCATTAAACATAGCGCTAAAATGCGGCTAAACAACCTCAAAACAAAAACTGTTGCTCCGAAGATAGAAACTATACTACATGTAAGTATGTGTAGTTTGCCGATATTGGGGTAAAATTTTCAATATATTATGTAGCACTTTCATAGATTAATTAATAGCACCGATTTGAAGTGCACGAAATATCGGGCGCAGTTCTTTTTAGAGAATAGTGTAAAACAGTGCTGCAGACTAAACCTTCTACATTTGCACTGAATATTAAATTAAACACAATGTATACTTGCATTCATTAACAAATGACAGTTTCTTGATGAATTTAAACTGTGTCTACATTTCACGTATGATAGTTCCTGTCTCACAGTACCCTTAGAGTCTGCTAGTCGACCACTGCTTTCATATTATATCTGCGCCAAAGATTCTATACCTATGCTCACAGATTCTTCTTTGCCCTTAACTCTTGGCTGCAGCAAAAACTCTCTGAAATGACTTGAAATTAAACAAATAACCTTTTTATTTCTATTGCAAATATCCATTTTTCTCAACTAATAAAAAAAACTACAGCGCCGAATAAAGAATCGGAAGAGAGGATTTTTTTTTTCCGTCGTCTGACCTTAGAGCCGGTTGTTTGTGCAACATTTACGTAAGAGGCCTCCACATAGGCGTCGGGACACATTGGACCTCACCTGCACGGGGTAGACGCAGTCCGCCACGTAGAGCTGTCGCTTTGGCAGTGGCAGCATGAGGGGTTAACCTACTGCGATTTACTTAATTCCTATATATTACTTCTTAAAGGCATTTCTCTGCCATAAGTAAAAAAAGTAAAACGATAAATGAGTTATCATTATAAAGGATAAGGTCTCAGTTTCGGTCACATCATATTTTACGTAAACCGTTTATTTCCCTTCATACATAACCGGCATCATTATAAAGATTAAGGTAACACCATAAATTAAGAAAGAAATGTATAGGAATTTGACCCATAAAGGGAACAATGAAATAAGTATGTAGGTGATGCGTGTGGGACAGTTCAGAACCTTGCTGCTTTATAATAGCAGCACATATCACACAGATATTAATAAACTGTGTGTTTTTTGTACAATAAGTAGATTTTCGGATATTTTTTTTCTTTTACGGAAAGATGTTTTCCTGCACAATTATAACGTGTCAGCGTTCGCTCGCAAATTAACAGCCATTACCGATATCATTAGAAGAAATTTGAGATTGTGTCCACAATTTAATAGCTAAGCAACTGCTACAAAATTAATTGCCATAATACATTCATTAAGATTGCTTTTCGTAGCATTTCATAATTAAAGAAAAATATCGAAAAACTTTAAGGCAGAAATAACGTAGAGCTGCTTTTCAGTAACTCGTTGCTAATGCGAACAGCAGACGTAAAAAAAACTTACATTACTCGTGGTCTCTGCTTTAACCACGCGTATCAATTGTCATTCCGGTCTGGGCTAAATTTTAATTCAAATAAAACTTTCGCTAATGTTGTTGCTTCACCAAAGTATATACATTACGATTTATTTGCTTTTTATGTATTTTACTGATGACTTTCTTTAATAGTCTTTGTTCATGTTCGATGTGCGTGAGTTATTGGGTTATTTTAAGTGGACGTCAGACCAAATATGTCACCGAATCGAGTATGCTGACAATTCATTTCTTTGTTGCTGCTCGACTGTTTAACAGTATGGAATGTGTATTATGTTCTCTGGCCGTTACAGACTCTATGACCAAAGATAACATTATGAATGACCAGCTTCACTTATAAATATCGTGATGCTTTCAAAGCAAACAGGAATCTCCAAACTTTGCAGAGTGAACTTTAAGGGTCGAATAAAAGTCAAGTTTGTGTTTCAGCAAGCTCGAGTCTACGACCTTGGAAACAATTATACGGTAGTGTGATCCTCCCTGTCCGTGTTTAATACCTACGTCTGTTAATGCTTCCGAGTTCTTCAGGCTCAGAGATATTATTCACCCTGAAACACAGGTCAAGTTCGTAGTTGGTCAGATTCTCCATGGTCAGATTAGGTCAACCTGTCATAATCTTTGACGCTAAAAGCTGGAACCATTCTAGACCCGTGACGATAAGCATAAAGAAAAAACGGTCACGGGCTAACACTAGTTAGACATAAAACTGATTACAAAATTTTTTTTAATTCATTACAAACATTACCTAGGAATCAATAGAAGCGACGAAACAATTAAATTTGAGTAGGCCTACTGTAAGGTTTTTGTGTTACGCTTGCGTTCTATGTGAGTCTAGTGATGTATTTTAGTAGTGTGGGTGAACCAGACGCAACGCTGCAACATGGCGACCGCTGCTATCGCCGTGCGAACTTCACGAGTTTTCCGCCACAGCTTCCGCGACCCGTATCACTCGTCGCGAGACAATATGGCCGCCGAGACAATGGGGCGAGATACAACACAGCGCACCAATGCTGCCAACCTACCCGCACCGCGACCTCGTGGCTACAGGGATTATCACGTGATGCCTTGGCCCAGATCGTAGCTGTAATCTTCTGGTTTAGCTGTTTCAATACCGCGCGACATTTACGAGATTGAGAACGCTGCGGCATTGCAACCCTTACTTACCGTAGTACTACTCTACCAAATGTTATCCATCTACCTCTATTTAATCTGCGCTGTTGTTATAAATGAGAAAGTAATTCTGCCTGTTTCTTACGTATTATTGATAAAATTTCACAAGAAAATACTACGCATCATTAGAATGTATATTGATTTTTTTTTTTTTTTTTTGGTTAATAACATATTTTGTCATGGAATTTTGAAAAGTAGTTTTACGGTGATAGAGAGACGGGTAGCGTGTGTTAGTGTGTGTGACTCAGTCAGTCACTTTGTTTAGTCTTTGCTGTGACAGACACTGAACGTAGTGGGGGTACACTTAGAGAAGATGTGGTTTCCCCATGGACAGTGTTGCCAACCTCCAAAGACTACATATCCTAGCAAACGACAGTAAAATCAAAAACGGCGTATACAAAACTGTATTGAGATAAGATATCCCCAAAAGTGACATAATTTTAAAACAAATACAAAAATGTGCCCTAGGAACTGTCCCCCATCCATCTTTGTTTGTTGCTATTCTGAAACATGTTGCTAATTGTTTCTCTTCACGAGACACTCTCAATACCAGAATGGTATGGTGATGACTTCCACGTTTTATTTATTTTTTTTTTTTTTATATAGTGTATGGCTACTAACTGTGTATAAATAAAACGAGATTAAGAACAATGGCCTTTTAAAAACAGTGAAATAGTGACGTTGTTAAAAAAAAAGGAGCGATGCAGAAAACCAGGAAGGTGTTGTGTCCTGCGAAACAGTGCAACTGGAGCTACGAACACGTGATGGTTTGTATCAAAAATCTCACTGACGATGCTCCAGTCCACAAGTGCGAAACGCCTCTGAGCTTATAGGAATAAAATACGAGTGGCAACAGTTAAGTGCCGGTATCTCCACTCACAAATCTTTAACAAACTGCGGGAGGATGACCGATAACCAGTTGATTAGTCAAGAACACTGCGTTCGACTCGTTATTTTTGACGGACTAAGAAGCTAATGTGTAAGAAAAATGTCTTCAGCTACTCACATTCCCTATCTTCTATACTATGTCATTAAATAATAGAAAAGTTCCGTCTATACGTGAAATCTGTTTGTAAAGGAGTAATTCACTACAGAAGATAGAAATGATGAAAATTATAAATACCGAATTTTTGCCTTTTTTGTTTGCGCATTACGAAAGTCCTAAAGAACGGATTCGAACGACACTAAACATACAAATAGCTTGTTTCGGGGTATAACCTGTATGATACTTTCTATGCCTACAAGTCACATTGCTACGTAAGAAAACACACACACACAAATTAATTAAATAAATAAATAAAAATCCACCAACCTTAAAACTCAAAAATGTAGAACAACAAGAGTGTAAACAGCTACCGTAATAATAGTGATAAAATTTATACCTTTGTATAGTTGTCATTCATATGTAGGCCTATACACGGAAACATTATGCTTAATTTTTATTGTTTTTCTTTTAACCGAGCGGGGCGGTGTAACGGTTAGCGTTCTGGCCTCGCATTCGGGAGGACGGCGGTTCGAATCCCCGTCCGGGCATCCAGATTTGGGTTTTCCATGGTTTCCCCAAATCACTCCAGGCGAATGCCGGGATGCTTTCTTCAAAAGGCCATGGCCGAATTCCTTCCCATTCCTTGCCCCCCATCCTTTCCCGTCTCTAAAGACCTTGCTGTTAAAAGACGTAAAGCAGTTAAAAAAAAAGTTTTTCTTCATCCTGGGTGACGGCGTGTTTAATACGTGCAAACTATAACGGAGCGTCCATAAACCACGTGGATCCATTTTGACCTCTTTTTCCCTATTAATTCCAGAAGACACTTTTTGCCATTTTCTGTTGACACTGTATGTAATGAACATGGCCGATATTTGCTTTATATATTTTTATATACTTATACTTTGTCAGGTACAGGCACGGATGATGTTCTTATTGGGGTCTTACTTAAAAAGTTCTCCTAATCTCATACATTATTGTTTACTAAGTGATAAACACTTAAAACATTTCTATAGCTCTGTGACGCATTTTTGCAAACTGTAAAACTTCGGCAAAAAATATTTCCTATAGGACTCGTAAAGTTTGTTGTTCAACGCTATTTCATAGCACACTGTGAACTTCAAATAACACTGCACTGGAATTCACTTGACACAACAAAATCAGAAATATTTTATCAACGCGGGCGATCCGAATCAGAACACACACACACACACACACACACATATATATATATATATATATATATATATTGTTAATTACATGAGTTGTTCTCCCGGAATTCCAGACACCCCCCCCCCCTCACTTGTGAGACTTCGTGAGATCTGGTCGGGCCTTCCCCTAAGATGACGAGAGTTTGAGGGGACTCCCCGTCCTCATCGTCCGGGTATTGTCAGAGAACCGTGTCTGTTGTAGACTTTTTTCTGTTTAGCTGTAAGGTGGTTTCTATCCCACGTGATATTTCCATTTCCCCCCCCCCCCTCTTCGTGTTTAATATTTTTCGGCTGGTAATGCGCCGGCCGCGTGCAGCCCAACGCTATGACTACAAGTCACACACATGAGTGGCACTGTCAGTATACAGCATAGGTGTATACAGGGTGTTTCAAAAATGGCCGGTATCAATAAAAACTAAACGGGCAGCGATAGAAATACACCGTTTGTTGCAACATTCTTGGGACAACAGTAAATTTTCAGGCAGACAAACTTTCGAAATTAGTTACAATTTTCAACAACAGATGGCGCTGCAGTCTGGAAAAATCTAAAGTACGATATTTTCTACATATCTACCATGCGGAGCAATAATATGGCGAAAATTGTAACTAATTTCGAAAGTTTCTGTAAAATTTACTGTTGTCCCAAGCATGTTGCAACAAACGGTGTATTTCTATCGCTGCCCGTTTAGTTATTATTGATTTTTTCAAATATACCGGTCATTTTTTAAACACCCGGTAAATTACACCGAGAGGTAATTAAATGACGGGAATAAATACCCACATGCTGTTGTGTGTTCTGTTCCTCATTTAACTCTGGCAAATAATATGAATGGAAAGCTACGTCGCCTGGCTCCTTCCCCCCCGTATCCCAGGGTAGCACTCTACCCCCTTCCTCGACCGAGCCACGTAGTTTATGGACGGTTCCTAACATGTTGACTTGTGGGTGCGCAGACGTTGTCGATGTCCTGGTTGAACCGCGTCTATTTATGAAAACGTTACGTTTCGGCCATGATTTTGCCTCCTACTTCAGAGAACTCAATTTACGCGGACCAACCCGGGCAACGAAGATGACATGTTGACTTGTGCTTTCCAGTTAGGGTTTTTCTGTGATAATCAGGCAGAACGAACAGAGGAGCAGAGTCAGCCACACAACCATAAAATATTTCCAATTATTGCCAGTTGCGGGAAGGAATTCGACAATGGGCTTTTCAAGAAATCAGTGGCGGATCCAGGATCTTGGTTTGGGAGGGGCTTGAGCGGACTTTGGTTTTGGGGAGCGGGGGGCTTGGGTTGAGTGGATTTTGGTTGGGAAGGCTTGCTTTTAGTGGATTTTGGCTTTGGGGGGGGGCTAAAAAAAAAGAAGAAGAAAGTCTCCAAAATTACAATGTTGGAGATGGACCTAGATACTTTTGGTGGGGGGCTTGAGCCCCTAGCCCCCCCCCCCCCCCCATGGAAGGAATCATACCACCATTTCCCATATTTTTTTTTCCAATGACGTCGATGTCATTTGGAACTTGGAAGGGACTGGTGACAAGGAACGGGGAGGAATTCGGACGTGACCTTTTGAAGGATGCATCCCGGCATTTCCATTTTTTTTTATGGCTTAACGCCTAGTCAGAGTCGAGGTCTTTAGAGGCGGGACGGGAATCGGGACAAGGAACGGGAAGGAATTCCACCATGACCTTTTCAAGGAAGCATCCCGGCATTCACCTGGAGTCATTTGGAGAACCGTGGAAAACCCAAATCAGGATGCCCGCACGGGGATTCGAACCCGCGTCCTCCCGAATGCGGGGCCAGAGCATTAACCGTTCTCCCACCACTCTCGGTGGTGTTTCCAGGAAAAAAATCAGGGAAAAAGCGAAATCTGGATGCCTGGACGGGGATGAAATTAGGAGCGTGGCTGTTGGACTTGGTACTTCGCGTATTGTGCAGCTCAGTTGAGGGAAGTCTTCCGCGCTGGACTGTTCCCTGTTTACACTGCTCAGCGCCGTAACGAGCTGCGAGACAACAGGAGCCAATCAGCGCGCCCGCTAACGCGGTTACAGCCAATCAGCAGGCGCGGCCGGGTGGGTCTGCTCTGTCGGGCTGACTTACCCCTAGCCACGCTGTTCACTAGCCGAGCGGTTCTTCATAGTTAAGGGAATAACATTTATTGGATCTGTATTCCCGGCATCGCGTGTCCATATCACGCTCCCCGCTTTTTACCTGTGGTTAACTGCATGTTCCACAAACCGATAGAACCATCCGCAAGTAGGGGGCGTCCATAAAACACGTGGCTAAGTCTAGAGGGGATGGTTTTAGGGGTTGCAAAGCAACGCTGACCCACGTGAGGGCGAGCCATCTAGCTTTTAGTTCATATATATTATTTCTACAAGATGATTTTTGTCACAAGCCATTATTTCCCCTCATACGTAACCGAAATCAATAAATGAGGTATCATTTTAAAGCTCAAGCTATCCGCTTTCGTCAAATAGAAACTAATTTTTCGAAATTCGACCTTTAAAAGGCAAAAATTTCAATATTTCTAAAATCTAGTTTTTCGTACCAGGAACCATTTATCTCCATGCATTCCTAACAGAAATCGATAAATGAAGTATCATTTTAAAGATTAAGATCTCCGCTTTCGTGACATCATAGTATTAAGAAAGGATTTTTTCGAAATTTGACCTTTAAAGGGGAAAAGCTATTGATATTTCTACAACGCATTTTTCTGTCACGAGCCATTTATCTCCCTTGATATCTAACTGATATAGATTAATCAGGTATCATATTAAACATTAAGAACTTCGCTGTGATCACATCATATTTTAAAGTATTTTTTTTCAGAATTTGTCGCCTTAAGGCCCAAAGTATCATTATTTCCATAACATATGTTTTTTCGCGAGCCATTTATCTTCCTTGACATCTAACCGAAATACGTATATGAGGTATTATTTTAAAGATTAAGGTCTACCCTTTGGTCACATCACATTTTAAGAAAGGAATTTTTCGAAATTCGGCCCATTGAAGAGCAAAAGTAAAAACAATGAAACTGCGAAAGTCGCGCGTTTGAGGTAGTTCATGTCCAAGCCGCTAGATAAGCAGCAGCACAGAGACAGTAATAAACAGCTTCACTGGCGCCGACTTTTGTTTCGTAACTGTTACACTACACAAACAAACAAACAACTGAAGGAGATGAGGCGGTTCTTGTTTAATCTTATTACGATCCATCAACCTTACAAAGCATCGTATCCGCGAAATTATTTGTCTCAGTTAAAATGAGGTACAGAACACACAACAGCATGTGAATATTTGCTACCGCCATTTAACTATCTCCGTATATAATTTACGATAGTCTCATAAGCGAAAACAGTACAAAATGACTTCTGGAATCAAAAGGGAAAAAAAGCTACGTGCTTCGCGGGGGAAGCGAGGGGGGGGGGGCGGTTGAAGGCAAAATCCACGTCGGGCTACGTGGGGGGGGGGGGGGTTAACAGAAGGAAAAAAATCTAGCCACGTGGTTTATGGATGTTCCCGTATCGGTACTAATGCATACATTTAACGCTACTGGGCCGAGAGCGTAAACTTGTAAAACAAAATGCGTCGAGTTCTTTTTAAATCACACAGTCTTCTGTAGAAGATGGCTTTCCGTGATAAACCATTTTTCTCCCTTCATACTTAGTAACCAAAATCGAGAAAAAGGGAACAGTTTTACAGATTAAGTTCTATGCTTCTGGTGAATTATTAATTTGGATTTGCGCATTGCATTGTTTGATAACAATTCGAGGTTTCTGTCTGGCTGCGTGTAGTTGAGAGGAGCTGGTCTGTGCCTTTGGCTCTATCTTCGAGGCTGCTTCTAACACGGCAGCAACTTACTGCCTGGTTTTCCCATGTAATATCATGTTCCCTTCCATAAAATCTGAACCAGTCACTCAACTGACATGTGATTCGAATGCATGAGGCCCGCTAGCTTTTCATTTTGAGTCCGCATTGCAGTGCAGATGTGTGAAAGGGATGTGTAAGGGGTTTGTTGGTTGGATTTTATGGTTCCCCTTGGTGTTCCTCACGTTGTTGGGCCAAAACCAATCCAGTTATTCGGCCACGAACGATTGAAGAACATTTTATTCAGTTATACAGGTTCATTTGTAGTACTTGTTGAAGGCTGCTTAATTTTAGATATCGACAACACAGTAATTTCTAGTCTTCTTTTGGTCATTTATTCTTCACATGTTAGATTACAAAACATTCAATATTGCCGCGACCACATCAGGTCTGTCGGCTACCACTCCAGACTGAATACTGCCACCGACCCTTGCTGCAGGCAGGGTCACAGCTGTTTCACACCTCCGTATTTTTTGCGGTCTGCCTCCGGCCACTCGTTTACGAGCACTGGGATAGACAATTTACAAACACATGCATACTGAACAAACTACTCCGAACGTGAAACCTCTTACAATATAACATAATAAAACATATAAATTTACCAAGAGCTATACATACTGTTTATACAGATACGTCACAATATATATCAACAATGACATGTTTCACATCCCAGAGGTACTTCCTCAGCAGGGATCCATGGAACAAGATTGATAAATAAATAAATAAATAAATGAAGGAGAAAAGGGCGGCACAAAATGAACAGCCTACACTAAAAAAAAGTTTAAATCCGGCCCTGCGTAATATTAGTGATAAAATGTATGCAGCAAACAAAATGGAGTCGTTGCTTTTTACCCTTTGTATAGTTCTAATTCGTATGTATACACGGAAACATTTAGCTTAATTTTTATTGTTTTTCTTTATCCTGGGTGACGGCGTGTTTGATCCGTGCAAACTATAACGGAGCGTCCATAAACCACGTGGATCCATTTTGGCCTCGTTTCCCTATTAATTCCAGAAGACACTTTCTGCCGTTTTCTGTTGACAGACTGTATGTAATGAACATGGCCGATATTTGCTTTATATATTTTTATATAATCTGTCAGGTACAGGCACGGATGATGTTCTTATTGGGGTCTTACTTAAAAAGTTCTCCTAATCTCATACATTATTGTTTACTAAGTGATAAACACTTAAAACATTTCTATAGCTCTGTGACGCATTTTTGCAAACTGTAAAACATCGGCAAAAAATATTTCCTATAAGACTCGTAAAGTATGTTGTACAGCGCTATCTCGTAGCACACTGTGAACTTCAAATAACACTGCACTGAAATTCACTCGACACAACAAAATTAGAAACATCTTATTAACGCTGGCGATCCGAAACAAAACACCTATATATATACATAGTGTGTTAATTACATGAGTTGTTTTTATTTATTTTATTTATTTATTTAACTGTACATTCAGATGGTTCGTTATCTAGAGTCTACAACGAACCGTTATTTCTTAATACTGTATTGAAATGTATAATAAACAAAAATTTTGTAAAATTAACACAAATCCTATATACTACGAAAATGGTACAAACAATTAACTATTATTACTACACACTGTAATTTATCAACCTGTTAGTAAAAAATATTACCCAATAATACTAAATAACTGAACATCTTGAGTTTTCAAAAGTTCGTTTAACACTGGCATCCATTGAAGAAATAATGAATTCCATACATTCCTCCACCCCCCTCCCCGCCTACTGGTGATACTTCGTGAGATGTGGTCTGACCCTCCCCCTAAGGGGCCATCCATAAATTACGTCACACCTTGAGGGGGGGAGGGGGTCAACAAAGTGCGACATCGTGTGACAAGGGGAGGGGGGACTGTGACATCACATGCATAATTTGTATCACTTTTGGCTCGTGCTGGAAGATGAAGATGATGTTGACTCGTTGAATGTTCCCAATACTATCTAAATCAAGAATGAAGTGACTATTATGGCAATAATAAACAGTATCAAAAAATGGGTTCAAAATCTATGGACACATGATGACTCAATTTTGTATCAATTATTCGATTTTTATGTTTTTTTATATTTTCTTAAATGTTTGATTGATTTATTGTCGATATGATTTTTTAACAAGAAATACATAAATCATTTTGGAAGTGCTGTTTTAATTTATAAATTTAAAATCGCAAAATATGTGTCGTCACACCGGGGGGGAGGGGGGGCGATCCCACAAATGTGACGACCTGTGACATGGGAGGAGGAAGGAGCCCAAAAATCATGAAATTCGTGTGACGTAATTTGTGGATGGCGCCTGAGATGACGTCAGAGTTTGAGGGGACACTCATCGTCCGGGTATTTTCAGAGAACCGTGTCTTTTGTATTTTTTTTTTTGTTTACCTCGAAGTTGCTTTCTATCTCACGTGAGATTTCCGTTTCCCCTCCCCCCCTCTTCGAGTTTAATATTTTTCGGCTGGTAATGCGCCTGCCGCGTGCAGCCCAGCGCTATGACTACAAGTCACACGCATGCGCAGCACTGTCAATATATAGCATAGGTATATACAGGGTGTTTCAAAAATGGCTGGTATATTTGAAAAATCAATAAAAACTAAACGGGAAGCGAAAGAAATACTCCGTTTGTTGCAATATGCTTGGGACAACAGTAAATTTTCAGGCAGACAAACTTTCGAAATTAGTTACAATTTTCAACAACAGTTGGCACTGCAGTCTAGGAAAAATGTAAAGTACGATATTTACCACATATCCACCACGCGCACCAATAATATGGCGCAGTCTGAACGTGTCAGGCGGGATGGCTTCACTTGCAGAAGAGATCTTTCAAATCGCCTGCAGCGCCATCTGTTGTGGAAAATTGTAACTAATTTAGTAAGTTTGTCTGCTTGAACATTTTCTGTTGTCCCAAGCATATTACAGCAAACGGTGTATTTCTATCGCTGCCCGTTTAGTTTTTATTGATTTTTCAAATATAACGTTCATTTTTGAAACACCCCAGGTAAATTACACAGGGAGATAATTAAATGACGGGAATAAATATCCACATGCTGTTGTGTGTTCTGTTCCTCATTTTAACTGTGACAAATAATATGAATGGAAAGCTACGTGGCCTGGCTCCTAGCCCAGGGTAGCACTCTACCCAACCCCCCCGTACCCCCTTCCTCGACCGAGACACGTAGGTTATGGACGGTTCCTAACATGTTGACTTGTGGGTGCGCAGACCTTGACGATGTTTACATTGTTGTCTGCGTTGATCCGCGTCAATTTATGAAAACCTGACGTTTCGGCCACCATTTTGCGGCCTTCTTCAGAGGACTCAACTGACGCGGACCAACCCGGACAAGCAAGATGACATGTTGACTTGTGCTTTTCAGTTAGGGTTTTTCCGTGATAATCAGGCAGAACGAACAGAGGAGTAGAGTCAGCCAGACAACCATCAAATATTTCCAACTACTGACAGTTGCGGGAAGGAACTCGACCATGGGCTTTTCAAGGAATCATCCCACGTATTTTTGTTTTTTTTCAATGGCTTTACGTCTCGTCGACGTCGAGGTCATTTGGAATTGGGAAGGGACTGGTGACAAGGAACGGGGAGGAATTCGGCCATGGCCTTTTAAAGGAAGCATCCCGGCATTCAGCTGGAGTCATTCTGGGACACCGTGGAAAACCCAAATCTGGATGCCTGGACGGGGATGAAATTACGAGCGTGGCTGTTGGACTTGAGCTTGGCGTATTGTGCAGCTCAGTTGAGGGAAGTCTTCCCCGCTGGACTGTTCCCTGTTTACATTGCTCAGCGCCGTAACGAGCTGCGAGACAACAGGAGCCAATCAGCGCGCCCGCTAACGCGGTTACAGCCAATCAGCAGGCGCGGCCGGGTGGGTCTGCTCTGTTGGCGCTGACTGCTGACTTACCCCTAGCCACGCTGTTCACTAGCCGAGCGGTTTTTCATTGTTAAGGGAATAACATTTATTGGATCTCTATTCGCGGCATGACGTGTGCATATCACGCTCCCCGCTTTCTATCTGTGGTTAACTGCATGTTCCACAAACAGATAGAACCATCCGCTAGTAGGGAGCGTCCATAAACCACGTGGCTAAGTCTAGAGGGGATGGTTTTAGGGGTTGCAAAGCAACGCTGAGCCACCTAGCTTTTATTTCATATATATTATTTCTACAAGATGATTTTTGTCACAAGCCATTATTTCCCCTCATACATAACCGAAATCAATAAATGAGGTATCATTTTAAAGGTCAAAGTATCCGCTTTGGTCAAATAGAAACTAATCTTTGGAAAGGCAAAAATTTCAATATTTCTAAAATCTAGTTTTTTCTACCAGGAACCATTTATCTCCATGTATTCCTAACAGAAATCGATAAATGAAGTATCATTTTAAAGATTAAGATCTCCGCTTTCGTGACATCATAGTATTAAGAAAGGATTTTTTCGAAATTTGACCTTTAAAGGGGAAAGCTATTAATATTTCTACAACGCATTTTTCTGTCACGAGCCATTTATCTCCCTTGATATCTTACTGATATAGATAAATCAGGTATCATATTAAACATTAAGAACTTCGCTGTGATCACATCATATTTTAAAGGATTTTTTTCAGAATTTGACCCTTTAAGATCCAAAGTACCCCTAACATACGTTTTTGTCGCAAGCCATTTATCTTCCTTCACATCTAATCGAAATACATATATGAGATGTATTATTTTAAAGATTAAGGTCTACCCTTTGGTCACATCACATTTTAAGAAAGGAATTTTTCGAAATTCGGCCCATTGAAGAGCAAAGGTAAAAACAATGAAACTGTGAAAGTCGCGCGTTTGAGGTAGTTCATGTCCAAGCCGCTAGGTAGCAGCACATGTCACAGAGACAGTAATAAACTGCTTCACTGGCGCCGACTTTTGTTTCGTAACAGTTGCACTACACAAATAAAGAAACAACTGAAGCAGATGAGGCGGTTCTTGTTTAATCTTATTACGATCCATCAACCTTACAAAGCATCGTATCCGTGAAATTATTTGTCTCAATTAAAATGAGGTACAAAACACACAACAGCATCTGAATATTTGCTACCGTCATTTAAACATCTCCGTATGTAATTTACGATAGTCTCATAAGCGAAAACAGTACAAAATGACTTCTGGAATGAAAGGCGAAAAAAGCTATGTGCTTCGCGGGGGAAGTGGGGGGGTGGACGGTTGAAGAAAAAAGCCATGTTGGGCTAGCTGGGGGGGGGGGGGGGCTGGGGTTAACAGAAGGAAAAAATCTAGCCGCGTGGTTTATGAATGTTCCCGTATCGGTACTAATGCATACATTTAACGCTACTGAGTCGAGAGCATAAACTTGTAAAACAAAATGCGTCGAGTAGTTTATATATCACACTTTACGTGATAAACCATTTTCCACCCTTCATACATATTACCAAATTCGACAAAAGAGGAACAGTTTTACAGATTAAGTTCTATGCTTCTGGTGAATTATTAATTTGGATTTGCGCATTGCATTGTTTGATAACAATTCGAAGGTTTCTGTCTGGCTGCGTTTAGTTGAGAGGAGCTGTGCTTTGACTTAGGCTCCATCTTCGAGGCTGCTTCTAACACGGCAGCAACTTACTGCCTGGTTTTCCCATGTAATATCATGTTCCCTTCCATAAAATCTGAACCAGTCACTCAACTGACATGTGATTCAAATGCATGAGGCCCGCTAGCTTTTCATTGTGAGTCCCGATTGCAGTGCAGATGTGTGAAAGGGATTTCACTTCATAAAGGAGGGGAAAAAACGCCGGCTAACTGTCGTGTATTGATTAGATAGATACATAGATAGATATGTTCACTTTGATCCCATGTGAGAATAATCTCGGGGATGTGGAACAGTACATTCACTTATTAGTAATGTCAATATTACTATATAATTGATAATATTATATACTGACAAGAAGTTAGTTATGACCCATTAGTATAACCAATATCTCCTGTAATCTAAAAATACAATCCCGAGTTAGTTAATACTTATTATGTGGAACAGTGTATACACTTGTTACCAGCATCTAATTACCAGTTACCACAACTCATAAGCAGTCAATTACTTAAAAACCTGTTAGTATCATAATTTTTTACAGCAGTTTTTGAGTGCATGCTATCCCATGTTCGTTACTATATATGAGTGAAATTTTGTAAACAGTGTAATTACTTCATTTGTCAAAAGTTTCAACAGAAAGAAAAACCATATATCATTTTAGTAATTGTGGACAACTTTGTCATCTTTCCCTTCCATACACAATATATAGGCCTACTATTTTATCAGTCATTCTTAGTTACCAAATTCCAAGAAGAAAATTCTTTCACAGAATAAAATGGGTTCTGAAGCAGAAACTCTTTCAGTTTGGACTTAAAGTAGTTGGGTTTTTGTAGATAACATTTAATTTCTGTTGGTAAGACATTGAATAAGGAAGCTCCAGTAAATGTTAACCCTTTCTGTACAATTGATAGTGATTTGTAATCCTTGTGAATATTATATTTATTCCTAGTATTATGGCTATGTATGTCAGCATTAAGATTGAAGTGTTCAGGATTGTCCACTACAAATGATAGTACAGAGTATACATACCGTGCTGGCATTGTTAGAACACCCAGGTTTTTAAATAGATTTCTGCACGACGTCTGTGGGCTTGCTCCAAAAATAGTTCTTATAGCACGCTTTTGCAATTTAAATACCCTCTGTGCTTGTGACGAGTTTCCCCAGAATGAGATGCCATAAGTGAGCGGGAATGAAAATATGCAAAATATACTAACTTTCTGGTTTCTATATTAGCTATTCTAGATATAACCCTAAGTGAAAATGTTGCAGAATTCAGTTTTTTAAGAAGTTGTTGAATATGCTGTTTCCAGTTCAATTTGTTATCTATACATACACCCAGGAATTTTGTGAAATTACTTTCATTGATTGACTTCAACTGAGCTGCGGATGCATTGTTAGATACCTTCAATAAACTAATTCTATTAAAATTTTTCGAGGGTAATAGCATTTAATTACAAAGAAATAATTTTTGAGAAAATGAAAAGATTGTTTTAACAGTGGAAAATGAGTTTGTTCGGTAGATATACACAACTAGGTGGTAACGTTATTTTTCCAGAATGCGTGATGCAGATATCTCCACATATGTGAACCTGCCCTTACATACAGGCGGCTTAAAATCTGCCGCTTACCTCGTCACTAGGGTTAGCTTGTTTAGGACAAGCCATATTTTTTTCCTGCCCTCTTAAACGAATTTTATGCAGCATATAAATGCATATTCAGACCATTTTCTTGGTTTTCGTCATATTTCGATAATATTTATGGTCATATTTTGAGGAAAAATCTGGTATTTTTTAATAGTACTACCGGGAATTCATAGATATAATTAAGACGAAACTGTACTTCTGCTATGCAGGTCAAGGCAAAAAACCTAATTCTACAAGGAACATCTCTACCTTTCAACACTTCTATGAAAATGAAATCCTACAATTCTCTCAAATGTTATCTCTAACATTTCCGAACCCTACAGCATGAAAACGGGGACCTATACCAAGCTCAATATCTACCATCAGTATGTCAACCACTTTTAGTCTCTACCAATCACAAGCCTGCCACGTCAACCAAATCGTAAACCTACCAAACTAAAAGTTTACGAGAATAATTCTGTACCCTCGAATAGCTTTACCAAAGAAGAATAAACTCTACCTTAAGGTAACTTTAGCATTTTCTAACACTACCGAAAAACGACTCGACCAGAATTTAACTCTGTCAGGCAAACCAAACTAATAGCCGAAAATGTTATTAGCTTGCATTGGTGGGTAAGATATATATCGTGATATGTAATATAAAGATTGAAAATTATCTGAAACAAAAATTAAATATATATTTTAGTTAAAAATAAGAATAAGCAATATCTGTATTTAATTTTTTATTAGATAATTATTTAAATTTGTTAAAAAAAATCTTTGTTTAATCGCTTTACACTTGTAAAATTTATAAAACAATCAACTTAAAATTAACAATTAGTAATAACAATCCATTGTAATAGATTATTCTAATAAATAAAGGAACATTACCAAAATTTTATCACAGCAAGAAAATCGTTGACTTATCAGTAAAAAATGGTTAAATATATACTATATGCTAAATTGATTTTTTTTCCATGCCAAATCACAAAGCACTGACTGTAGGGCACAATTTCCAATTCCCACAACCGTTTATCATCCGACTGGGAACGCCGCGAATGACGAACTGCCGCATAGTGGTCTGAAATCCCGAAAAGCTGGCCAAAAGTAAAAAAAAAAAAGTTACTATTTAGGAACTTTGACTTTACTAGTTCCATAGGGCGGTATTTCTTTGATGTAAATCACGTGTCGGTTTCGCTTTGTGACTCATGCAGAAGGGCATAGACTCGTTTGAAAGTGCCGACGCGACGTGGCGAGAACATCTGGCGAGTTGTAGCTCATACCGAAAATAAGCGATTAGTTGGAAAGTAACCGGCGAAAATTCACAATTCTTTTAAATGTAAAAAGTGATTGTGTACAGAACGACGTGGTGTTGCGAACATTTGAATTCGCAAAATGGATTCACCCCCACAATGTCAGAAAAATAATAATCTACATTAAACAAATTATTTAACTTTAAAGTTGAAAAAACTTTGTGTGTTCTGTCGAATCTCTTATGCCACCTTATAGCCTATATTGTATTTGATATTTATTTTAAAAAATTGGCTGCTACTAGCTGCTATTCTGTTAATAATATAATTTTTTGTGTTAACATGCATAACGACAAAATTGTTGATCAGGTAAATAATTTAAGGTTTGAATACGGCCTTGACTTTTCGTCGTATTTCGGTAATACTTTCAGGTTAAAGTGTATTTGAGGACTGATTTATCAGGATGAAATTTAACAGAATCATTAATAAATCGATTAAAAAATTAAAAGATTATAATAAATTACAGTATTTTTTAAATACATTTTTAATGGATTTTAAATGTTTCAGAATGTACATCTACTACATGTATAGAGATTTCTAGAAAAGAAATTATTTTACTACTAAAAGGAAAACTAAACAAAGATGTTGCAGACATTGTTGCAACAATTGAAATTCATAAATCTGATGAAACAAAAGTAACTATTTAGGAACGTTCACTTTACTAGTGCCATAGAGCGGTATTTCTTTGATGTAAATCACGTGTCGGTTTCGCTTTGTGACTCATGCAGAAGGGCATAGACTCGTTTGAAAGTGCACAAGAATCGTGCAATAAATATATAAAAAGGTTTCGGGAAGATTTCTCGCGAAAATGCAGCCGCCAAAAAACGATGGAGGATGTATTTTTGCTACTTTCCTCAAATCCCTTTATTACGAGCCTTAGGAAATTGCCACAAAAAAAGTTGAGATCGCTGTCAATAGAGGCATTAGAGCTACTCAATCCGCCAGATATCGCAAACCATTGCTCTGATGTAACTGATTCTGTGACGGATGAATCAACGACAGATTGTTGTGATTCCGATAGCGAATAAAATGTACCTTGTTTCTTATTAAGCAATCGAATTTTTGTACAAATAAAAAATGTTTTATAAGTAAAATTGCATAAAACTATTTTTCTTTTTTCTTCAACAATACAATTTTAGACATTTTTAATAAAATATTATCAATAAGCAATTTTGTTTTTTATTTTAAAAATGAAATATAGATTTACATCCTCATAAGTCCCGTTTCATAATAATTTTTTTTGAAAAAGATACTATTTTTCTGTTTGTAAAAATGGCCACCACAATGGCTTTGCCATTTTTATATTATAAGAGCTAATTTTAATCAGTATTAACAAAAGTCGTGATATATTGAATATCGTATGACGTATTGTTTTAATTTTTTTCATTATCACCGATTTCCTATACTTATAGGATATTGTATGCATTCAACATAATGTTTTGTACTAGCATCCGTCATTTTGAAGCCGCCATTTTGTTTTTTCAACAAATAATGTCCAGATTTTTTATAACAGATATTAAATTACCCAATATTTGTACTATTTTTTTTAGATAATCTGCCATTTTAAATATTTTCTGCCATTTTGGAACCGACATTTTGTTTATTTTTATTTATTTTTTTATAATTGACGTAGATATTCGTTATCAGCGACCTAGACTGATCATGTATACAAATTTTCATGAAGATTGAACAAGTATTTCTATTTTGGCCAGCTTTTCGGGATTTCAGACCACTGTGTGCCGCCTGTGGATGATGATGGTGTGCCAACTTCAAATCTGAAAACTCCCTAGGCTACAGATGCGTGGCTGCGCACATTACTGATTATAGAGGAATATTTTATTTTCTCTTTATTTTTTATCCACCGCGTGATGTAGGCGAGATAAGCGCAGTAGTGACGGATACAACAACGCTCGCTACACGGAAGAGTGGCTAGGGACTTTTGGGTTTTCAAGTTGGCACGTCTGCGCCAACATAAACAATTTTCTCACTCTGCAAGAAGCATTTTCTAATTTCCAATCTAAGCACAAGGGTTAATCCTTCGATTGGGAACTCCGGAAATTAGAATCTTCTGCCTGCGTAGTGAGAAAGTGTTCGCGATGATGCAAGTGTGCCAGCTTCAGAATTGAAAAGTCCCTAGATTATAGCTGCGTGTCTGCTCACGTTACTGACTGTAGCGGAGATTTTTCTCCTTATTGTTAATCCACCGCGTGATGCAGACGAAACAACCGCAGTAGTGATGGGAACAACAACGCTTGGTGCAGCAAATTAGTGGCGTAGGGACTTTTCAGTTTTGAAGTTGGTACGTCTGCATCAAATTTTTCTCGCTCTGCAGGAAACAGTTTCTGCTTCCCAGTCGAGGGACTAGGGCTTATCCTCCGATTGAGGCCTCCGGAAATTAGAAGCCGCTGTCTGTATAATGAGAAAGTGCTCATAGTGAAGCAGGTGTGCCAACTTCAAAGCTGGAACTCCCTGCGTTGGTGTGGTGATTGCGCACGTTGCTGATTATTGTAGGATGACTTTTCTCTGAGTGACACGAGCGACGCAACCGCAGCGGTGACGTAAACCCGCCGGTCCGTGGTGGCGACAATAGGGCACGGGTTGGGCGCCCCCGGAAACGGAAGTGGCTCGCTCGAGTGGACATTTCCGCCGGCGAGAGGGCTGCGCGCGGTGACGGTCACAGGTTCGACTCCAGTGAGGAGCACGGCTGGGTTGAGTTTAGTGTGAGATTCATCGCGTATTCAGTCATCAGGCGCTTCTTATTGGCTGCTGTCGTTATTAAAAAATTAAATTGCTTGTATCAGTGTGAAACTTCCATACACACATTAGGCCCGTTTACACGTACGCGCCAAACTGGCGGTTTGGAACGGCGCTCCGGACTGTCGCGCCGGAGCGTGAGGTTGGAGCGTCGCTCCTGGAGCGTGCGACGAAAAATGGTCAACACTCCAGTCGCGCGCGCCAGGACTGCGGGTTGGAGCGTACGCGCCAAAAATGACCGTTATCCCGTGGCGCGTGGACTTTGGGAGCGTGCACAAACCACGTGGCTCGGTCCAGGGGGGGAGGGGTTGGCTGGAAGGCTACGTTGGGCTACGTGGGGGGAGGGGGGGTTCCGAGCCAGGCCACGTAGCTTTCCTTTCATAACATTTTTGACAGTTAAAATGGGGAACAAAACACACAACAGCATGCGAATATTTATTTCTGTCAGTTTATCATCTCCTTACATAATTTACAATCGTCTGACAAGAGAAAACGGTAAAAAATATCTTCTGGAATCAAAAGGGAAAAAAGCTACGTGCTACGTGGGGGGAGGGGGAGAAGCAAAAGCCACGTAGGGCTACGTGGGGGGGAGGGGGGGTTCACAGTAGGCCAAAATGGAGCTACGTGGTTTGTGCACGCTCCCTTTCCGCCGGGTTGGAAAGTTTTGTAGACGGTCCAGCTTGCAACATTCAGTTTTCAGGTCGTTGTTGTTTTTGTTAGTTGTGCTTGTGTTTATAAGTGTATTTAAAATATCCTCAAAAAGAAATGACATAAACTGAGGAATATGAGAGCTGCTTTACCTTTTTTTTTGGTACAGAAAGAATTAAATAAACATAGTGTATATGGGCGGAAAGATGGCACGAAACTAGAGATCTATGGACACATGCCTCTTTAGTGAGAGCAACGGGAAAATAAATGAACCAGATGATTTAAAAAATTGTCTTCGAAACGACAGTTCCATATATAACTACATTTTAATAATAAGAATATTTCATTAAATTGCAATGGAGGGCACGCTCCTGTGTCAATTTCCCTACACAACTATCTTCCCCCTTTCCTGCACCTACCTACATTTGCCGTCTACAAATTTTAACTTTAAATTCTTTCAACGTTTTTGGTAAATTGTTCATCATTTCCCTTCGTAGCTTATTCCAATACCTGACACCTTTACCTAAAAAGGTGAATTATCTCCACAAATATCAAAACAAGACACAGTCATGAGGAAGAACATAACTGCAGAGTATTGTTAGCCTCCTACTCTTCGTTTTTTGGCAACTGGAATATACCTCCAAGATTTGAAATTGCTTGCATATATTTTTCTCAGTTCTTTTCGAATTGCCGCTGAGTTTCTTGAATCCTTTTAGTGACGAAATCTTTGTTTTCACTTTCACATACATTTACCCTGCTGAATTCTACTAACTAATCATATTTACGATTTTTTTTTAATTTTGATTTTTGTAGTTATTTGATTTAACCTTCCACAAACATATAAAATTTTTATAAAGCTCTATAAATCCTTCCAAACTATCTCTTAACCACATTTTTCAAGATTTAGATTTTTATCTGTTAAAGCAGGGTAAAGTTAAATAAAGTCACCCAGAAATTCGAACCAACAACGAACTTGTACTGACGCATCAAGACTGCAGACCGACAATGCACGTGTAAACACGAGGCCCAGATGTGCGCATTCGGAGCGCGCGCCAGGCCTCTCTGACCACCGAGCATTTACACGTAAAGGATTGATGCGCGCGCCTGGAGCGTACGCTCCAAAACCGTCGGAAAAACCGTGCGTGTAAACGGGCCTATTTCCTGAGTATTTTGTTCTGCACACACACACACACACACACACACACATATATATATATATATATATACAGGGTGTTGAGGAATGGAAGGATAATCCTGCAGCCACAGATAGCTCGTATCATGTCCTACTATACCAGAAACTATTATTTCAGTAAAAGTCTCACCATTTTCGAGATACTTATTTTTATTTTTTTTCCGAAACATATGATTTAGTTCAGTTTATTACAAATTAAGACTTTTTCACCTTTTGTTAATTTACTCAAGGATATCCGAGTCATCTAAAAAAAACGTTATTTTTTTTTTTAAAAATCTTATGCAAAAAGTGTTCACAGAGCATGTGGTGGGAAAAAAGAAAAAAACCCTAAGCGGATTGTGCCAATTACTGTACATTAAGAAATTGATTCATTATTGCCAATTTTAAAATGGTGTAATTTTTTAATATTCCTTTTAAAATTATGTTTTTATGGTAGTTCTAAACCAGGAAGGTTGGTATTTTGGACTTAAAATAAAAGTATATCGACTTTTTCATTATTTGGGACATTTGGACAGTGAATTCGTAGAAATCTATGTTTCTGTATTTTTTTTAACGTTTTTTTTTAAAAAGAACATTGTTTTTTATGACTCAAATATCTTTCAGTAAATTTTAAAAAACCGGGGTTCAAAAAGTCTTGATTTTGTATTAATGGCGTGGAATAAACTGAAGAAAGTTTTATATTTCGAAAAAATATTAAAAAATCTATATCTCGAAAATGGTGAGTCTGGCGCTAAAATGTGTCATGATGCGACCTGTCTGGTTGCAGGATTACCCTTTCATTATGAAAATCATCAAAACGTTGAAGCGCACTTAGTCTGCATTTTGTGTGGAGCTCTGATATCGGGGGACAACATAATTTTTTTATTTATTTGGAACAGACAAAAACTCTTTCATTACAGGCTGGCCCCTCAGAGATTTTGCGAATGAAGTACCGTTCTCGAGATATTTGTAAATAACTTAAATGGTTTCACGTGTAAATTTTGGTTAAGTCTTTTGTCGAACTATGAAAATGCGCTGCATCGACCACTTGTAACCGCCATATATCCCACACCCCCACCAACAACATTCGGCCAACGTTGTGCACGATGTAGCGATACTCACTAAACATCGATGCATCGTATCCATTCGATGTTTGCCATATGATACATCGGATTGATTCGATGATTTGACGAAGAATTATTCTATTCGATGCATCGATTTTTTTTATATAAAAACTTCGACTAAATAAAGAAATCTAACTTTGGCTAATAATAACAAAAATAATAGTAATAAATGTTAAGATTACTAAAATTTATTCAAGATTAAATTAAATTATTTCAGTTTAAAGTAACTGTCGTTAACCATTAGCGGTGAAGATAAATTTTTCTTCCGTTGGCTATCCTGTCCCTGTGAGTGAATGAATAAAATCAATCTAATTATTAATTTAGTAAAAACGCCAATACAACTGTTGTCTGATATTCTTTATTTTTCGGACGCGTTTCGCCTCTCGTCGAGGCATCCTCAGCGTACGTACGCTGAGGATGCCTCGACGAGAGGCGAAACGCGTCCGAAAAATAAAGAATATCAGACAACAGTTGTATTGGCGTTTTTACTAAATAATAATTAGTTTAACAAGCAACTGTGGAAGAAAATGGCCTGCAATAATCAAATAAAATCAATGTCTTAGCCTCACTCCTACTGTTTGCTGTGACTCGAAATAAGATGATATTACTCTAAAACAACTAAGTTTTAACTGATACTACTTAATATTTAGATATAAGCCGGGTTGGGGTGACATCTACTACTATTATTATTATTACTATTACTCCGCGATTCACTAAAAGTGTGTGGCGGAGGGTGCATTGCACCTATCAGGAAAGGTAATAGTTTGGAAGGGATATACGGGATATGGCAGGAGGCGCCCATGTTCTATTGTGAGGAACCATCCCAGCATTCGCGTGGAGTGATCTGGGGAAACCATGGAAAACCCAGATCAGGATAGCCGGAGAGCTTTATCGAAAGCTACTCCTGTCGGATTTTAAGTTTACTCACCCGGTAAATCCATTCTATCCATCTGGCTGACTATTGTCGGGACTTTTGTTGCATCCGAACGTTTATTTTAGAAAGCTGCTCAAATAGTCAGTCAGCAAACGAACAGAATAAAGGAAAACGATTCAGTAAACTTTTGTTTCTGGAAAGTTTGCCTAAACACCATTGGTGTTAAGTGGTTAAAGAGTTCAATATTTTTTAGGAGGTTTAGACTTTAGCATTCAATGCCTGGTTTTTTATTGTAATGGTCTGGTATCTTAATAAAGTATTTCTGTTAATTTGTAGTCTCTGTTTCACTCACTGATACCACACTACTTAACCAACACATCATATCATAAAATTAATTTTTTAATCCTGGGTGAGTGCTAACGCTCTCGCCTCGCATTCGGGAGGAGGCGGGTTCGAATTCCGTCCGGGCATCCAGATTTGAGTTTTCCATGGTTTCCCCAAATTACTCCAGGCCGAATTTCTTCCCGTTCCTTGTCCCCAGTAATTTCCCGCCTCTAATGACCTCGACGTCGACGAGGCGTAAAACCATAAACAAAAAAGCATAAAATTAAACACATGATTACAGCCCCAGCACTATAGCGCTGGTATAGTGTCACACGGACTAAACGAAACACGACGAACCATCTGCTTCAACTGGAAAATGGAGAATATCAAACTACTGTCACATTTTGTCTCGGCGATTTTAAAGGAACAGAGATAAATGACACTACCTTTGCCGACGAATAGTGTTGGTTTGAGTTGAGCTCAGAAAAACATAAAAATATTCGATGTTAAAAAAACATCGATGTTTTTAAGCGATGCGTAGAAAAACATCGATGCAGGGTTCCGATGTTTTACATCCAATAAAAACATCGATGTACTTTCTAATTTGACACCCCTAGCACGATGGAAAACTTCATGCTACTTTCACACACAAACACCAGTGATCTGTGCTAGGTAGTGGAGTTTTACAACACAAGTGAGACTGGTTGGGTTTTGTAAACCATATGTAGACAGTTTTTTTTCTCATAAACGTGAGTTACGGTAAATCTGTGGATTTGTATGAATAAGATTCAAACATACGCCTTGCTGACCCCGTCAGCGTAGGGGCTAGCGCGCTAGTCTCGCCTCGCAGGGGTCGCCGGTCGAGGGCATGTGGTGTTTGTCTTGTGTCGTCTTTACCATGGAGGATATATAATACATTGAGTGATCCAATACATGCTTGCAAACTACATAATTACATTACTATGTGACCTCATAGCGAAATGCCAATAAAAAAACCGTACAGATAACCATGAATATTGACGTACTATCTCATCTTAGTAGTCTTCTACAACTCAGAATATTGAATAGCGGCGGTGCCAGTATACAGCCCTGTGGTACTGATTATGTCTAGGGTGTTTGAGGCTGGTGTGTTGGTAGCTCTGCGAATAGTATTCGGATTGTTTACTGGCTGACTAAGACGATGAGCTGTACAGTCAGTGTCCGCTCGAAATATCCTGCCCGTTGGCAGTTATTTCCGTCGATGATGGTGGTAGTCTGTTGATGTCTATTCTCGGGGTCCGAATGCCGGCGGGAGAGATGGATAGGAAGCGAGAGAATCAGCGGTGAACCACAGCCGTTAGAAAGAGCTTAATAGCGCCGTCACGGTGTCCAGGGTTCGACTCCAGGCCACGGAGGAAGGGAAAGGGACCTGCACCACGCACTGGAGTGGAGAGGGAGGGGAGGTCGCCATATTGGATTAAACGCCAAACACCTCAACGGAAGATACGGTAACTGTCGCATTCGGGAGGACGGCGGTTCGAATCTCCGTCCGGGCATCCAGATTTGGGTTTGCAAGGTTTCCCCAAATCACTCCTGGAGAATGCCGGGATGCTTCCTTTAAAAATGCCATGGTTGAATTCCTTCCCGTTCAGTTCCTTGTGCCTCCCCGGAGCAATCCTGCCTCTAATAACACCGACGTCGACGAGACGTAAAGCCATATGTAAAAAAAAAAAAAAAAGATATCCGTGGCACCGCAGTTTGATGATGGATTATATTGTAACACGACGAGACAAATAGAAAGTAAAGAATAAAATGTTTCGATATCTCGCTTAGTTCTCGACATATACTGTCTCAAAAGTGAGATATTTTGGGCTTAAATCAAGAAGCAAAATTTCCATAACGTCAAATTTGATGATACATTCTTATGTAACAGGACGAGACAAATCTAAAGTAAAGAATAAAATTTTTCGATATCTCGCTTGGTTCTCGAGATATATTGGCTCGAAAGTGAGGCGATTGGGTTGGGATGCGGCCTGGACCAAAACAGAAGATAGTCAAAGCCACTGCGAAGTACAGGTTGGACATGCAGGGTGGGTGATTTATTTTTTACCACCCCTTGTGTTTAGGTCGAAATGCGGACTGGACCGGAATAAAAACGTCACCAAAGCCACAACGAACAATACCTATAACTAATTTTTGATAGTCCATATCTCGAGAACTAACGGAGATATCAAAAAAATTTACTCTTGACTTTCGATTACTCTCGTCGATTTACACGAGAATCGACCATCAAATTGCATCGCCACGGTTATGC
Organism: Vandiemenella viatica; assembly: GCA_031002005.1. Taxonomy (NCBI): domain Eukaryota; kingdom Metazoa; phylum Arthropoda; class Insecta; order Orthoptera; family Morabidae; genus Vandiemenella; species Vandiemenella viatica. The sequence continues at coordinate 563,218 of JARYHS010007741.1, forward strand.
TAGTGCTGCCAACCTCACCACATAAAATTCATTGCCAACTTTAGACATTCAACATTCATTTACAATGAGGCTAGCCTATTATGAGCAAAGTAGTGAGATATGCTGATTATCTACACTACGGCAGAGAGCAACGAATAAGTCTGTAATGACAGGCCCTACTCTCGCAGATACCTATAAAACACTTCAAGAACAATAATTACAATGTGACCAACTAATGAAACGATATCCCGCGTTGTTTCCTATCTGGTCTGTTTGTGCGACCACAGGCGACACAAGCTGGCATTATAAAAAACTTCGAAACATCATAAAATGCCATAGTCGCAGCAGCAGACACAGTGCAAACAGCGCAATGTTTTGGGTAATCCATCATGGCCGCCGCGCATGCGCAGTAGGAGCCGACTGTTTGCAGGACACTTCACGCATTTAACGGTATTTCGCCTACACTCTATTCCTTCCTCCTTGGTCCCGACGGGTGCAACTTTTTTTTTTTATAACAGAATGCAGCGTTCACGTAGAATACCCACCGTTTCGGCAGAGATATAGTATTTCCGCTGTCAAACCCCAGTTTTCCCAACGCATCTAAGGCGTACAGCGAGGGATTGGGTATTGGCGTATAGGGTATATTACAGACTTCATTCATTCTGTATTTGAAAGTTTAAGTTAAAAGTGGACCACCTCACTACAGCGCATGCCTGGGTGATACCCAACCTGCGACACACAACAGGTGCTTAGGTAGCAACAGCTTGAGGGGCTAGAAGTAGTTGAAATTCGTTAATTCGTTAAGTCATCTAAAACAATATTTTTTTTCTTAAAAGGTTAAAAAAAACATTATTTGCCAATAACGGATCAATTTTTTAATGTAATTGGCACGATCCGCTTGGTACATTTCTTTTATACCACACGCTGTCAAAGTCAGCCGTTTGAATAAATTTCTATACATATTTTACATAGTGTTTTATAACGTTTTAAGAAAAAGAAAGAATATTGTTTTAGATGATACAAACATCCTTAAGTAAATTAAAAAAAAACGTTCAAAACGTCTTAATTTGTAGAAATTGTGTGGAATAAACTGAACATAGTCAACATATTTCCAAATTTTTTTTTTTTTTTTTTTTTTTAAAAATCAGTATCTCGTAAATGGTGAGACTTTTATTGCAATAAAATTTTGTCGTATAGTTGGACACCCTGTATATAGTGTCTTCTGAACCTCAATTTTCCTCATCTAATACACAGTTTAAAGCTTCGAATAAAGCACCGAGCCGTTAACGCATTCGGGAGGACGGCGGTTCGAATCCCCGTCCGGGCATCCAGATTTGGGTTTGCCATGGTTTCTCCAAATCACTCCAGGCGAATGCCGGGATGCTTCCTTGAAAAGGCCAAGGCCGAATTCCTTCCCGTTCCTTGTCCCCAGTCCTTGTCCACACCTTATAAAAAACTTTGAAGTTTTAGAAAATTAAATATTCACAGAAGCAGACATAGTGCGGCCAGCGCAGTGCTTTGGGGTTTCTATGATGGCCGCCGCGCATGCGCAGTGGGAGCCGACTGCTTGCAGGAGGCTTCACAGAGTCAGCGGTGTTTAGCCTCCACTCTGTTCCCTCCCCCATGGCACTGACGAGCTGCTAACACGACCGTCGTCGAGGTTCACGAGGCTCAACCTAACACGCTGGAATATCTTTGGCGTGACGTCACAGGAAGTGCGGGACGTGGGAGAGGTGTGGTTTAGTGGGAACCATGCGGGCTCTTGTCGCACTGGAGTGAAGCCGGGAGGAGAGAAGTGGGGTCAGGAGGTCGCCATATTGGGTTACCCAACAAACACGGGTAATATGCTCACACAGCTGAAGGGGATTGTACGGGTTTTCGTAATGCAGCTATCTCTCGGGAACATCATCTCCCTGCTCGGCATTTCTCCACAATACACCACGTCCAGCTAGTACAGTGGCGGTTATACAGGGTGGGACAAAAAGGACTTCACAACTATGCAGTGATACAGAAATTTGCTGGGATAACCTGCACAATCGCTAGGTGGGTCACTTTGTAACAAACAACCTCAAGTTGGATGCACGTAGGACATCAGTACACCATTCCGCCACCAGGAGCGCTAGCATAGTGCACAGTTAAAATGGCTGCTTTCACTGGTGCGGAGCGCGCACGCTGTGTGTTTTGGTTTCACGAAACGAACTCTTCAAACAGTGCACGGCGTAAATTTCGCACCGAATACTCAAAAGAACCTCCAAGCAGGCCTACAATTTACTCTTGAGACTGGTTGTACGGCCTTTCTTCATTATGCAGAAAGCTGTCTCTGGTATTGTGTATCTGGATGTGCTTGAAAAGTTTTTAATTCCACAGGTCGGTGAAGATGACCGAGTTGGGATGGTTTACTACCAGGTAGACGGTGCACCACAATATTTCCTCACGGGAGTTCGAGGTTTCCTCGATAATCGCTTCCCAGGTCGGTGGATTGGCCAATCACATGGCCACCTCACTCCCCAGACTACGCAACACTGGATTCCTTTCTCTGGGTTTCATTAAGGATCGTGGGTACGTCCTCCTCTACCAAACAATATGGCCGACCTGGAAAGTAGAATCTACGCTGCCGTTGCACGAGTGGGATGTTTGCCGCATGACAAATGGCAGCCACATCGAACCAAACTGACACTTTTATGTGAGACTTGAGGTTGTTTGATACAAAATAACACATCTACCGGTTATCTGAGTAAATTTCTGTATCATTCCAAAATTGTCAAGTCGTTTTCGAGTCACCCTGTATTATAATACATGTCACTTGACATACCAGTTCCCGTACACGCGGCGCTGTATTTGTTCGCGATCCTCTTTCGACGCAATCCGCTTACACAGCCATTGTATCGTCGACAAACAAAGTACATAATCACTTTAATACAGCTACACTGTGACTCACTACAGTAAGTAGCTATCGCCCCAGAATAAGTACGCATGGTACCAATCATTGTGATGAACGAATAGCCAGAATATATATATATTACGTAAAGTTATCTTAAATTGAGTGCTGTCTAGTAACATCTATTTCAACAATTGGAGTTCATTCACTACAGGCGTTTCAGCCTTGTGGTATTGCGCATCTTCAGCGCAGGAATAGTAGTAACCTTCACAAAATTGCTGCGCGTGTTTAATGCTCAAATTGAACATTCTCTCACTTATTTTATTACAAAATTCATTCAGCTTTCTTATTTTTATTTATGCAAAAATACCCTTCAGAAAAACAGAAATCTTTTAGTTTGAAATATTGAGAAAGAAATTATTTTTATTTTATTTTATTGTTTATTTTATTTCTTTGCTTTTTGCTTTACGCGTCGATGTCGTTAGTGGCGGGTTGCGAGTGGGGACAAGGAACGCGAAGGAATTCGGTAGTGTCCTTTTGAGGGAAGCATCCCCGTATTCACCTGGAGTGATTTCGGGAATCCTCGGAAAACCCAAATCTGGATGCGCGGACGGGGATTCGAACTGCCGTCCCCCCGAATGCGAGGCCAGAGCGTTAACCACTCACCCATCAAGCTCGGAGGCAGTAATAAGACCTTTTTTGAGTACCACACTTTTTGGTAGCGAAGCATTGACTAAAGGAATACCAGAAAGAAGGAAAATTGGAGCGTTTGATATGTGGTGCTATAGAAGGATGCTGAAAATTAAGTGGACAGACAAAGTAAGAAATGAACGAGTTTTGGAAATAATGGGTGAGGAATAAAGTTTGTGGAAGAAGCTTACAGGAAGAAGAGACAGGCTGGTAGGTCATATTTTGAGACATTCGGG
>JARYHS010007742.1:0-34250 GCA_031002005.1 Vandiemenella viatica
ACAACTAAACGGAAGTCTAGCTCCCAACTTCCGAACCGCTCGCGGAAGTAAATAGCCAACCGGACGCAACACATACAAGAATACTAAAATGTAGATAGCAAATAGTTAGGGTAGGAAATACGGTGTCAAAAGAAGTGGAAGTAAAAATGGGAGTTCCAAAGGGTAAAGAATTGGGACCATTGCTTGTCATTATTCAAATGAATGATTTTGTTCATGGCTTACTGTCAGAAGTTAGGTTTTTTGCAGATGACATAATGCTGTATAATAGAATTAAGACCGCAGCTACTGTGAATGGCTTCAGAGTGATCTGGACAGGATATTTAGCTGGGTTGGTAAACATGGGATGAAGATAAATGAAAAGAAGAGTAACCTTATTAGGAACACAGATAAAAAACTAAAGGTTGATCCTAATTGAAAGGTTGGAAAGAAATCCTTGTTAAAGACTTGAAATGAAATTATCTTGGCATTACTTTTGATAACAAGCTTAACTAGGCAGGGCACCTTGGTCAGGTAATAGGAAAATGTTTCAAAATCTTGCACTTGTTGGAGAAAGTAATGAGGGATTGCACCAGAGAGATAAAGGAATTGGGTACAAAATTTTAGGAAGCACAGTCCTCGAATATGATGGTGTAATATGTGACCCACATTCCGCGTATCAAATACAGGAGTTTGTGGTGTACCCGGGAGTAAGGATTGCCACCAGTTACTATTACTCTCTATCATTAAAAATTTTGTATATAAAATGCCTTGTTCCAAATTTGCCTATGCGCCATTGAATGAGTCCTTTCCATAATTGTCAATAAACATTTAGAAATTAAATTAAGTAATCTAAGATGATCCGAAAATCTTGTTCTAGTTATATTAACGAAGTAAACGGGTGGCAATCAGAATGTACTTAACAAACCATCCCATCTACTCATTTTTAGAATACAAACTCAAAGACACTGAACTAACATTGGTCGCCAGTATCTCCACGACCCCGGCACACCAATCCCGCCTTCAGCAATGTGTAGCGGCTCACTCATCCAACAGTCACTCAACACTGCATTCATACATAAGATACATATGCATGCAATGATGCAACTTAAATACAAATAATTAGAAGTAATAGTCAAATAATTTATGAACCAGAACACAATATCCCTATCTAAAACTATCTTTCCTATAGCTGAACCTCCTTTAATGAAATCATTATTATACAAATACGCTTTTGATTTTTTAAAGTTATTACCATTTTAATCATTCATTTAAGTTGAACAACATTATAATCCACTGAACTTACTGTATATATATCATAATATATTTGTTTCCTCCATTCCACGTAAATCACTAACTTATCACGTAATTTTTTTTTATCCTATAAATCATGTTTCATATTACTATGAGTAGTAAAGGAATATTTTCTTCAATACAATTGGTTCAACTTAATTTTAAGTAATTGTGAACTAAATCTATATATTAATACGCTAAGCGAAAACTTATGTTACATTTTTAAGAATATTGCGTGCACGGAGAAGTGTGAGATCTGGCATAGTTAAAGATTATATGGAGAAGAAGTGAAGGAAGCTAAAATCTATATATTATATGCGTTACATCTACATTAAATTAAGTAAAATAAAACGCTCGCTCGCCTACGTAGTTCGCTCAGATGGCTGGTAGATGGTGAAGCTAGTGGCCTTACTTTGTCTTCTTTGGTGAAACAAAGCAGTCGAAATTAATCTCTGAACTTATATAGAAGCAACATTTCGAGGGCTGGTGGATAGTTCACCTAGCGCCAGAATGTTGGGCGAACGAAGGAACTTAAAGAAATACAGAAAGCTAAAATTATATATAATATATTTTACAAACCTTGGAATCGATAATCGATTGCTTCAGTTGTAAACAAATACGCAGTTTGTCTCTGGTTTGCAACATGGGCCGCGCAGAACGTGTTTCCTGTAAACTTTTTACTCTTGGTCCAGGCCGAATTTCAACCTAACCATGATCACTATAACAAAACGATCCTATTTGGGTTAATATGATCCCTGTACGGATAATTTTTGTGTCATTTTTACAGTGCTGCTAGTATTTCGTGGTTGTGGAGCATCTCATAATTCGGCATTTTTAATTTAATTCGTGGCGACTTTTCCGGAAAAGGAGAGTGCTAAACGTGAAGAGGAAACAGTTAATCCAATTTTCAACTGGTCAGTAACAGTTTATCACTGGTGGAGAATATCCCACCCCACCCAAAAATATAATAAGCGTTATTAATACATGTTACAAATAGATTATTAAAATAAAAAATTAATTTGCGAACGTGTGTGTGCGCGTGAAATAGGATCGGAGCCAACGTTCTTACGTGAAATCCTCGTATTGAGACACTCTGTGGTCTTTGGTAAAACAAAAGACTCGGATAAAGTAAAGATTAATGTTTGAAGTTATGAAAGGAATACTTTGAAAAGGAATGTAGCGATTCTGCCAGATACTATATGGTGATTTGATTATTTTAAATGTTAAACTTTGTTTAAGTGTCTTTCGTTGATTTTTTAATTTCAGTAATTTCATTAGAGAGAGAGAAAGAGAAAAGAAATAAGATATACTTATTTGCGTGAAATTCAAAATGATCATAGACCAAATTTAAATAGCGAACACACAAAATTACGAAATTATTTTGATAGATACTTTTAAATGCGCATGTTTCATAAAGCTAAAGCAGTTTTCCGGCCTAAATGAACCATCGATAAATACATTTAATCATTTGCTATGGTTAGATTAGAAGCTAAAATTTAGCATACAGTCACGCGTGGAGTGTATCGTTTTAATTTTATAGGTAATGCAGAGAATTACAAGATTATTACTCTTTCATGAATGAAACTAATTAACTTAATGAATTACAGTCGAATTTCCATCACGGCGCAGGAACCATAGTGTACAAAATATAATAGTTATTGAACATAATGTTATATGAGTTTATGCAAAAATAATTGTCGAAATACTTCTGACTGACAGAAGCTCTTGAGTCTACTGGTCATCGTGGTTTGAAGACTCGAAAATGGATAGCCTAATGTTATAATGAATTATCTCACGACACCAATGTTACAGCATTTATCATTGATGCATAAAATAACACAGCGGGCCACTGGACTTACCCACTGCCAAACTGGACACTGATTACGCAAAATTACCCTACATGCTGACTTACCCGCTGCCGACAAGACACTGGTACCACCAAAATACTACTACTTTATTTGTCCAATGAAAGTTTCACGGGTGTCCATCCGGATGGTGTCATAAAACGACGACGTTTCGACAACCAGCTCGGTTGTCTTCATCAGGTCTATTTAGATGTTTCTTCTCGAAATCACAAACAGACTGGCTTCACTGCCACCGAAATTCGAATGTCGTGTATAGAGGGTTGCCAGGACGCCCAATCAGCGCGCTGGAACTGAGGGTATCAGTGTTGCGGACTGCGTATGGAGCCAAAACGGTCACCCATCCAAGCGCTGACCACCGCAACACTGATACCCTCAGTTCCAGCGCGCTGATTGGGCGAAAAAATAAATAAATAAATAAATAAATATTAAAAAAAGGCTCAACAGAAAAGAAAATTACCAAATGAAACATAACAAATAAAATCGGAAAAGCCAGCAAATTAAAGAAGGCAATGCCAAATTGGCAAGAACTTCTAAATTAGAATTTCTTATCCCACGGGATAATCAGCTTGGTTGCATAATCGTACCTGGAAACTGTGGCACTTTGATCGTAGTTGCCACAATAGATACGGAGTCGATTTTGCAATTGCACGACCGTGGACCATTGCCTTTGTAGAAACAACTGCTTGAAATCGTTATACATCATGTCTTAACGACATTCTAAATGAAACCACACTTTTTGTGCATCATACAGCATTTGTCTGACAAGAATTAACTTTAATTCCTCCGGAACACATTTCACGTGAAAATGAGTGTTCACGTCGTGGAGGAATGCACGGGAATTTGCGCCATTTTTCATGTCAAACCGCGGCAACGGTATTTCTACATTTCCATATACCGAACCAATGTAACGCATCATGGGATCACCTTGTGCCCTGACAGAATTTTCGATGGCTACAATTTTTTTTTCAATACTTTTATATTTACCGAGCACTTCTGCTTGAAACGCAGTCTGTGTTTCACGAATTCCAGCGTTCATTTTTCGCGATCCTGCTACAGACGCATCAATTTCCTCCAACTTCTTCTCAACAGATTTAACTTTCATTTTTGCATCTTCGTCGACCCTCTCAATATGTTTGGACAATGACTGCCTCCCGATCACTACTTCGCTCTCCAATTTTGAAATTTCAGCTTCTGCCATGTTAGTTCTAGATCTTAGCTCTTCGTGCGCGACTTTTAAATTGTCAGTTTGCACTTTCACCTTCTCCGATATGTTCCTCACAGCACTTATTTCACTAGTGATGGTCATCTGCATATCAGAAAATTTTCCGTCCATCTCCGTACGTACATCAGAGATCGACCGATCCAACTTTTCGCTTTAAGCGTCTTGGTTGTCAGCAATTCTTTTGACTTCCGTCTTTACAGAACTTTGTTCGGCATTAGTGTAGCTAATCTGTGCTGAAATTTTCGCAAGAAGCTTCATTATTTCAGCATTTGTGATCGTCGAGCTAGTTTCGATTGAAACCGAATCTTTCTGTTCTTTGCGCAACATATTTTGGACACAAGCGGATGTTTCCGTCACTTTCGGAATTACACTCTCGCATCCCGTGTCGTAAATGCGATCTTCAACCAACATAATGTTATTACCAATAGTATTAGCATTTTGTTCAACACCATAGTGTCACCGGTTTTGCTACTTTTAAACAATTCAAAAACTTCCCCGTTACTAAATTCTTTCCCTGATCTCAGTTTCACAAGCCAGTCTTGGCCAAACGATAATCTAAACTGTAGATCATGGGCAAATTTAACGAAACACTTTACTATGAAGCCTAATTTAAATTTGCAGAGCATTCCCTTCTGCAAATACTTGTCTTTCAGTTAAATAATACACTATTCACTGATCATTACTACCGCGTATTTCATAAACACTTGGCAACGCCGGATAGAACATAAATTGACATATATTACACAATATTCCAGACATTTAAATTAAAACACATATTATAAATCAGCCTCTCTGCATCTGTATTAAATAATAATATTACATGAAATGTATCTAAAAACATGTGAACTGCATATATTCTCCGCTCCATGTGCTGAAACGAGAAGAGTGCATAGGTAATCATAAAACTATTGACAACCTCCGCAAGTCAAACGAAGATTTAGTGTGGGCATTTTTATTTAACTAAACAAATTGCCATTGATAAACCACGTTGGGAAAGCCATTTATATGGTGTACCCGGGAGTAAGGATTGCCACCAGTTACTATTACTCTCTATCATTAAAAATTTGTATATAAAATACCTTGTTCAATTTTGCTTGGGCGCCATGGAAGGAGTCCTTCCAGAATTTTCAATAAACATTTAGAAATGAAATTATTTGTTTTATTATAAGGAAATTTATATTAATTTTATATACTGACACTTGCATTTATTGTTATCAACATAAGGAAAGATGATTTGCATTGACTAACACATATAACAAGAAAATTAAATCTATATAATAAAAATAAATTAAATACACAATGCAATGACAGATCATGAACAAAGTCCGACTAACTCAAAATAAAATCAGAGAGCAATATTCTCTACAGGTTTTCGCTTTCGGATACAATGCGCCACAATTTGACTCGGTTTGTTCTGGCTGAATAAAAAAATGTGTAATTACCATCTAGTTGATGTTTATATTGTAGTCAGCACTGTCCGTTCGTCTGGAATTTCTTTGCACAAAACACACAAAACAAAATCCAATCGTCGCACTGTGTTTACACTGAATGAGCACTTGCTTTGGAACACATTCAATGATTTATTTGTGTTTTTTTACAAACATAATGATTGATGGCACATCTACAATTGACTTTGAACCAGTATGGTCAATTTCACGTCTTTAGGTGCAGGCATTTTTTCAAAAAGTGTACCACAAAGTGTTCACAAACCGTCTCCTAGTATAAGGGCTTTCTAAAGTCTTTACTCTCGATAACGCAACATACGTTAAACCTACAAAAGTTTCTTTGTCTCCAATATCTACTACAATTTTATCCAATGTTATACCTTGAGCTTTATGAATTGTTATTGCAAAAAGCAATTGTAATGGAAATTGTTTACTTGAACAAGTGATATTCCATATTTTACCAAATTTAGTTGTGGGTGGAATTGGAACACAACCACTATTTTGATAAGTTAAATGAAAATAATTTTCAAAACGAACCATTATCACTCATGGAATTTGATCAGGCGGACTTAGATTTCTTGTTATAGAACTCGGTGAAACAAATCAAATTTCAAGTCTTTAGGTGCAGGCATTTTTTCAAAAAGTGTACCACAAAGTGTTCACAAATCGTCTCCTAGTATAAGGGCTCGCTTCGCTCGCCCTAATAATAGTGTTATCCTTCCATGCATGCACGTACACAATCGCTCTGTACTTCACGCACTGCTGGCAGGGGCGGACTGTCCCCACTGAAGAAATGCTGTCCCCTTATCTCCTTACCCTTCTCCAAACACCTGCACTGCGTTACAAAGGGTGCCGCGATGGTTGCACTGCGAAATAGTCTCTGCTGATCACACCGACCAAAGCTTGCTATTAAAATATGAAGCCTCCGCGAGCGGACTGCTTCAAGTTGGAGGTATTGAAAAGAAGTGCTGTTATATTTGTCCCTGGAAATTACCGCAGAACACAACCTGCAACCAATATGATAAAAGAGCTGAAATAGGATTCAGTGTAAGATAGGAAGAAGGTGAAAAAAGTCATTGGAGAGTAAAAGACGTATTTTGGTGATGATGCGTGGAAAGATGTTGTTGTAAGAATTAAGAATAATGCGTGGAAGGATAAAGATGACGATGACCAAAGCTGGAACACTATTTCAGGCACAAGAGTGGGAAATTTTTTTTCATAGGTAAGGGGTCAGGTATTGGAATAAGTTACCAAAAGAAATAAATAATTTACCAAATCGTTGAAAGAATTTAAAACTGAAAATTTTAGAGGTAAAATAGAGGGAAAAAATGTGTGTGTTTGGAAATTGCCACCGGAGCGTGTGCTCCATCGTAATTAAATTAAAACAAATTTCAATTGTTCTTTTTAAAATAAATTTCACGTGCTGTGACATAACCAAATATTTTTTATAAGGATATCATATTTTTCCCTTGAGTGTCGAAAATCAGCGCTGAAACTAAAAAACTGTATGTATTTCATGAACAAAAGTGTAGTTATCTTAAATCAATTTCATTACAACTGTTTTTACTACTATTTTCACACTGGTAACTGTTCTATATATATATATATATATATTTAATACTAATAACTGTTCTTATTACTATTTTAATATTGTTGATACTGTTTTCACTATTGTCACAAAATATTTACTGTATCACTTTTATGTATTTACTTAGGGGGCCCTTATGGGCTGACCTCAACCATGTCAATAAGAATGCTATGATTTGTAAAAGACAACTTTATCGTGTAAATTTTCTGATTTCATAATAAACATATAACAAAAAAATTATAATATTTACTCCTATAAAAAAAATTGAAATTATAGGTTGCTATGGAGATAAAGAAATGATAAAGATTGAGGCTATCGGCGTATACGAGTAGATAGGTTGCTTGCAATTATCATTGTCGAAACGAACTTGCATCTTCGGAGAACCTCAGTTTCAATGTAGTTCCTAGAATATTTCAAAATATATAATAAACCTAAAGCTGTCTGAAAGAAAAAGGGACTGAATTATTTAACAGTTATAATCAGTTCACAAATAAGCAGTTATAAGTCGGAAGGAATCACAACGGTTACGTGACAGTGCGTCATAGATTTTCTACAATTTTACTAAATAGTGCAGATTCTGATGATTAATTGCGATGTGGCTTTCGTTCTGGTAGCAATTTCGCTAAATATTTATTTATGACTTACGCAAATTTTGCTTTGAAATGTTTCAGCGTTTGATACATATTGTTGCCATCCCAAATGAAAACATATTCAAGTATCTTACTACCTTGTAAATAAAAGCTTATCCTGACAACAGATACTATTTTTAATGATGGTAATTTTTTTCCCTCTCACTTCTCTTTCTTAATTTTATTTCCATCCAGGCTCTATCGGCAATACATGTCTTTCCCATACTCATTATCTCTTTGTCTATCGTTTGTCTACTATTAGTACCAAACCACCTCCTTTATCATATCTTTATTGATTCTATTCTAATAAATCACTAAGAGACGTGCTGAAATTTTCAAATTAAAATTGACGAAGGCCAAAAGTAGTAGAGTGTGAAAATTACACTTTAAGATAAAAATTAGGAAGAAAAGAGAAAATTAGTGCATAGGGAAAATGCCTCCAGAGCATGCACACCATAACAATCAGAATAGATAAGTAAAATTGTCACAAGAAATTGTGGTCAATATACCATTTACTTTCATCACAAGAGGAAATCTAGCTACCATTTTTATTAATCCCCTCTAACACGTCTATTAGATCAGGTAAACGAATTTCCCATACCGTTCGCTCATACTGAACCATTACTGAGGGATATACAGTATAGTTGGAAACATACAAAGGTGATTCAATAAATTAGTCGCAAAAGTTCATTCATTGCACAATATATTTGAATTCCGTGTTCATATATTGTCAGCAGATGGTTCCATATGTGTGCTCTTCGTCGCGTGTGCACGACTTTAGATGGACTCCTGGGTAGTTAGTGGCAGTCTGAAGAAGATTGCGAGTCTGTTGCAACAGAGTACTAGAAGTATAGCGTGCAGTTGTGCCTTTTTGGGGGTGCAAAAGAACTGTCCAGAGAAGAAGTGTACCGTGAAATGCGTTCCATGTGTGGTGAGAACGGTTATCACAGAAATCTATGTTTAATTTGATTCAGACGTTTAACACAGGAAAGTGAAAAATCAATTATCAGAAGCGTCTTGGTCGTCCTGCGGAGGTGTCAACAGAAACCATGGTGCAACGTGTGTAAACAAATATTTCGAACTGACAGGCGTGTGACATAGCGAGTACAATAAGATTGGTCACATGGAACTATTAACAACATCATCAATGAGCAGCTGACGTTTCGCAAATTTTGTGGGCGGCGGGTTCACCGCCAGTTGTCTGAGGAACATAAAATTTGCAGAATGGGTCTGTCCTTGCAGCATGTCACCTGTCTCACGAAGGAAGGTGAGGATTTCATGTAATGAATTGTTACATGGGACGGGACACTTTCAACTGGGGATCCTCCATCGAATGGAAACATTCCAATCCCAATAATTTAAAGTTCATGTTAGTACCATCAGCTAGCAAGGTTTTGATCACCATGTTTTGAGACACCTTTGTAATTCCAGCCTCGTGATGAGACATTTTAATATCGCTTCTAACTTCACCACACTGCGGGAACTCTAACAGGGCAATCCCTGCAAACGACCTGTACTCCTGACTGCGAGTATGATTCTTCTGGATGACAATGACCGTCCTCATGCAGCAGGACAGGAGCTTTGCGAATATTTCATGAGAACCCTTGAAACATCCACCGTACAGTTCCGACTTAGCCTTCAGTGATTTTTGTCTGTTTTGGCCCTTAAAATCTCATTTGACTGATCAACGTTTTGAAAATAATGACGCCGTAGTCCAAGCGGTAGCCCGTTGAATACAATAGCTACCAGATGACTTTTTTGTCCCTGGCTTTCGAGGACTTGCAAAGAAGTGGAGTAAGTGTCTGAATGTACAGCGTTAATATCTAAAATAGTGTGATAAATTTCAGGAAGTTGCGTAAAGTATTATTGCCTCTATATCGTTTTTAGTCTTATTTATTGACACAAAGTTTTTCCTACTTTGTAGACAGTATTGCCGCGTATACTCTTTGATTCTTACATAAATCATAAACACTGCTTTTCAATGATTGAAGCTAGAATTTTGTAACATATTCAAAGGTGTGTTTAGTTTAAATATGCAAAATGGATGCTCTTGATAAACTAATATTTCCGCAGCGGGAAATTGAAATCAGTTCCCACCTTAATTTCTTTTTCCAAACTGTACTAAGTTTCTGGTAATTTGCAGGTAGACAATTCTTTTGGCAGATTGCTGAGCTGAAAAGAAAATATTATTCCTCAGTGTTAATAAATTAAAATAAAAAAATAACCGAACTGCCATCTGTTGATAGCCTGCAGTACTAAGAAAATGGTTAAGACAGAAATTTAACGACAGCAAATCTTCTCGGGTTTTATTAAAAAGCGACAAGCTTTCGGCAAGTAGTTCAGTAGACATCATCAGGTCAATTATGTACCGGCGATATTGCCGTTACGAATACCAGGCGTTTACTCGTGCCGTTTAACAACCTCACGAGGCTCGCAGTTCCGCTTCAATTTGATTGCTCGTAGCCGGCGGTCACCAATCCAAGTGATAACCATGCTCCGCGTTGCTTAACTGCTGGAGTCTAGCTGTGGTCGGTCGCTCCTGCAAGCCCTCGTAGGTGTGGTAGGCGGCGGTCCCCCATCCAAGTGTTAAACACGCTCCGCGTTGTTTAACTGCTGGAGCGTGTTTAACACTTGGATGGGTGACCGCCGCCTACCACGCCTACGGGGGCTTGTAGGAGCGACCGATCACAGCTAGGCTGCGGCAGTTAAGCAACATCATCATCATCAGTGTCATTTGCCAGTCAGGCGAAGCCTGGCTGACTGGCTGTTTTACCGTTACGCCGGTCTTCAGCCTCGGTTTAATACTGTAGTAGTTTCCGGTGTGCTCCGCACTGGCAGAATGCCGCCCCCGATTTGGCGCGCATGCAGGTGGAGTGGAGGCCGCAGTACACCAGCTCGTTTACGGCTGTTGGTTTGCCACCGTTATGGTGGTAAGCGCTGACGTGATGGCGGCAGCTACTTGGGCCAGTATGGCATGGACCACTTGTAGTAGCGCATCCATTTTGGCTTCGCTCTCGCCGTGGCAGGGAGGGGGCAGCCTCGTGTGCCAATCCCGTCCGTCCTGGTCGGTGGCCGGGCGGCGAATGCGCCTTGCGTTGTCTGCACAGCAGCCACCATTCTCTGCCATTTCTTCAGAAGGCAGTGTTTTATCCTAGGATATTTTCTCCTATTAGCAAGGTTGGTCAGTTCTTCTGTGTTTGTTTGTTTTTGTATTGGTGCATTAGTTTATTAAGCTCAATGGTCTTTTATGTCTGTCAGCTGAAATATCATACTGGCCGATGTTTTTGACCAATTGATTTTTAGACTTCTGGGAGCTTTTGTAGAATGATTTTGCTAACAGCCTGAATCTATCCAGGAGTAAAGGCAGTGCAGTAGCCTCGTGTAGGGCAATGGTCGGGAAATGACGTGGCAAGTGTAGGACTCTCTTCAATGCCCGGTTTTGAATGACTTGTAGCTTTTGTAATTCATGATTTGCGGCGTATGTCCATACAGGGACATGCATCTTCCTTGATTGGTCTGATAAGGGTAGTATAGATTTTGATTCCAATAGTTGGAGGTAGTCGACTATTAAAATTGATGAGTGGATAGAGCTGTTGTAATCTCGCACTCACTCGGCATCTAACTTTCTCTATGTGAGCGTGCCGCGTTAGTCTCCTATCTAGTGTGATCCCTAGATAGCGAACCAGGGGAAGTCTTTGCCATTGAGGTGTAATAGAGGATGCGGTATCACGGGTAGCGCTGGGTCGCATCTTCGCATAAGCATTATGGCTTGCGTTTTAGCAGGATCAATTTCTATTCTCCACCTCCCAGCCCAAGCAAGAGTTTTCTGTAGGACTTCCTGGAGACGTCGAGTTACAATAGCTCTGCTTCTGCTGAGGGTGAAGTATGTGGTGTCATCTGCGTAAGTCGCAACCTCTACACGGAGGTTATTTGGCACGTCTGCGGCGTACAGTGTGTATAGTACTGGTCCGAGAACCAACCCTTGGGGGACACCGGTCCGGACCCGTCTTCTAGTTGAGAAAGCATTATTGACACGGACACTGAATGTGCGGCCGGTGAGGTAGCTCCTAATAAGTTTCACATACAGGCCTGGAAACCCCTGCTATTAGAGCTGGAGCAGGAGTCCCGAGTGCCATACCGAGTCGAACGCTCGGGAGATGTCAAGTAGCACCAACCCGCAGTATTCCTTGAAATTAAAGGGTCTGGTAGCTATCTCGGCGACTCTCATGAGCTGCTGAGTGGTGGAGTGGTCTTTTCTGAATCCTAGCTGGTGGTCTGGGATGATACTGTTTGCTTCTATGTGGGTGCACAATTGTTTGAGTAGCAGTCTCTCAAACACTTTACTAACGGCTGAAGGAGGCTAATAGGCCGGTAGTGTAGAGGGAAGAGTGGGTCTTTCCAGCTCTTATGTATACCGACTACTTCTGCGTGTTTCCAGTTTCGACTGTATTGTTGCAGTCTTAGAATTTTATTGAAGGTCGCTGCCAGGTATGTTATCGTCTCAGGTGATAGTTTGCGGAGAAGAAGGTTGGTAACCGTGTCCCGTGCCGGAGCCTTGCGACGGGGCAGTTTAGAAACACAACTGGCTACTTCCTCAGCAGTAATTGGCTCGATTTCAAACTCGTCCTCCGCATTGAGAAAGACATGTCGTCTACGGCGCACTGTAATTAGACGGCGGTGTTTCACGTTGGTTTGCTCTGGCCGGAAGATCTTTTCGAAGGTGTCTGCTAGGGCATTGGCATTATCCTCAGGGCTATATACAAGTCCTCTCTCGCCGTGGTGCGGTGTAATTCGTTTCCTGTGTCGGGTGAACTTCCTGGTTTGGTTCCAAAGTGATTCATCATACGGGTTAAGCATAGAGATACGGGTATCCTATTCCCTATTTCCATGCTCCGTCAGGGAAACCTTTAGCTCTCTTTGTAGGTGGTTTAGAAGTTGTTTCGTAAGAGCGTTCCTTGTTAACATCCATTATTTCGCAACCCTATTTTTATGTCTTATTTGCGCCACTAGTTGAGGTGGAATTGTGGGGATGCGTGCTTGGATGTCGTTAGTGGTGTCGTGGCTTCAGAGGCGTTGCATACTGCCATTTCAAAGTTTTGGAGGGCTTCATCGATGTTGCCTGTATCGGCGGCAGCAGTGAATTCGTCTTTAAGTAACTGTTGATAGCGTCTACAGTTGGTTTTATAATAATCGGACCTGGTTTCTTCCATCGTTTCCCAGGGTCCGGTGTTGATCTCCACCAGCACTGGGCGGTGGTCTGACGACAGCCGGTCAATGGTGGAGGCAGCCACAAAGCCAGGAATACATTTCGTTGTGAGTATGTCAAGTACGTCCGGTCTTTCGACAGCGCTGGGATAATGCGTAGTTTCCTCAGCGCCGGTCACACACATGTCGTATCTGTTGATTATTCTTGGAAGTGCCTGACCCGCCTAATTAGCGACCCTACTGTTCCAGTCAGGGTGCTTGGCATTTCGGTCCCCTCAAATCAAAAGTTTGCTTCTGGTGCCGGCTAAAGCTGTGAAGTCAGTTTCCTCCAGTATTCTACGGGGGGGGGGGGGGGGAGGGGCGGTAGGCAGAAACTATTATTAGTTTACCGTTGGAGGTTACCAACTCGACACCAATGGCTTCTATCTGCTGTAGGGCTGGAAATTACAAACCACTCCTAGTTTCCCTATCACCCGAATTAAGAAATATTTACACTTGAAACCATTCAGTTTTTTGGAATTATCTCGAAGATGATAGGGAAATTAGACCAGTAGATAGCAACATTATTAAGTACACATTATTTCCTGATAAACAACACTGTACAGATTACGATCGGACAATTGCTGACCAGGAAATTCGAACTTGAATTTTAAAAATTATTTCTAAGTTTTTGTGACAACACACAAATCTAAATTTTTTATTTGATGTCGGGGGAAATTTGCACACATATACTTTAAAATAAGTGAAAATGATGTTTATATTTAGTTTACAAAACTGCATCCGCTCTCCCGTTCACCCCTTTTAACCCTTTAACTGCTACGGATCGCCTGAAGAGACCTCACTGGGTGCTCCTTTGTTGTCGCCTAAGCTGTTTACCTGCGCTGAGAGGCCGCAGTCGGCCGGTACCTGCACTTCTGAGTTCGGCACGCAACCCTACGTGCTGTGTGCTGAATATTTCTGGAGCTTTGTGTGTGACGGCCTTCCGCTGTTGCTCTGCGTTTTGAAACCCCAGATACAATATAAATGTTTACTCTGATATCTAAAGTTTTTCGATTTAATGTTCCTCTAAAAGTGAATGTCCGCGTAGACAAAGATACAGTACTTCATATACTAAATAGATATTACAGCAACTAAAATGTGTTTGGTTTTTTTGTTCGTTAGCGCAGTAATTCATCTGGAGAAAATTTCGAAGTTAAATATTCGAATACCTTTCAGAAATTCTGTGTATATTTTCATCTTCTTTTGGATCCGGGCTTTGGGC
Source organism: Vandiemenella viatica (assembly GCA_031002005.1). Classification (NCBI taxonomy): domain Eukaryota; kingdom Metazoa; phylum Arthropoda; class Insecta; order Orthoptera; family Morabidae; genus Vandiemenella; species Vandiemenella viatica. The sequence continues at coordinate 14,485 of JARYHS010007742.1, forward strand.
TGGCGAAGTTAAAAATGTATTATTTCTTTTTTTTTATTTCACTTAGTTTTAGAGGCATATAAATGTAATGTAATTATTACAGTGCAGTTACCCATGGTTAATAATTCTTTTTCGCTTGATAAGCCACGAAACATGGCACAACACACAGTGGTAGTGTACATTGCATGTTCTGCATTTGTACCTGGTTTCTGGACGCACTTTCCGTTTCGAGCGTCCAGAGCATCTACGCATTGGCGTGTTAATTTTAGAATTTTCAATATGAATAATATTTCGAAAATGTCACCTAAAAAAATTCATCCACCTTTAAAATCTAGTGTACTGATTCTGGCGTATTTGACTTCATATATAAATAAAATCTATTTGTTTCTTCAGCAAAAGATTTCATAAGATCTTCTGTTAAAAATATCAGGAAAATGATAGAATGCTGCAAATTTGACCTAATCCATATTTGTGTCCTGCTGCTGAATCGACAAACGCATGCACAAAATCGTTTTTTTTCCCCCAGTAAAACCTGTCACTACAGCGTCCTCTTTTTCCACATATTTAGCTCTCGCTGTCTGAAGCTTCAGTTTCTGAAGAATTTTCACCTCTTGTGGAGACAGGTGGTTGTTTTCCACTAGCTGATGTAAACGGGTTAGAACTATTACTTCGAGATCCTATCGAAGGGTCATCACTATCATCCATATCAAAGAGATCATTCTCACAGTCTCTTCTAGTAAGAATCTCCATGATTTCTTCTTCTGTACGTACACGAAGGCGAGCAATTTTTTCAGTGAACACTAAAATGAAAATACAACACAAATAAGATCGCAGCGGCAAATGGTCACGGCCGAATGTTGGAAAGCAATTAACCAGCCGGGGTGGAAATACGGCTACCTTACCTGACCTCTAAGTGGTTTTGCGCGTTAACACGTGCAGAGCAGACAGAGACCCGAGCGGCAGGACTACTTAACTCGTGCAGAGCACAGACAGGGCGGCAAGGCGACGCATGTATACACGTCCAGAGCACCTGACGGAAGGAACAAGGGCGCGCGTAAACACGTCTAGAGCATATGGGTGCAGTAGTAGCCACGCGCGTCTACAGTAGTTCAAGGGCTAAGACAGATTTACACGTGCAATTTTTCTCCGTTAGCGTAGATTTCAAAAACAAACTCAGATTTTTTTGTATACAGGGTGTTACAAAAAGGTACAGCCAAACTTTCAGGAAACATTCCTCACACACAAACAAAGAAAATATGTTATGTGGACATGTGTCCGGAAACGCTTACTTTCCATGTTAGAGCTCATTTTATTACTTCTCTTCAAATCACATTGAACATGGAATGGAAACACACAGCAACGGAACGTACCAGCGTGACTTCAAACACTTTGTTACAGGAAATGTTCAAAATGTCCTCCGTTAGCGAGGATACATGCATCCACCCTCCGTTGCATGGAATCCCTGATGCGCTGATGCAGCCCTGGAGAATGGCGTATTGTATCACAGCCGTCCACAATATGAGCTCTAACATGGAAAGTAAGCGTTTCCGGACACATGTCCACATAACATATTTTCTTTGTTTGTGTGTGAGGAATGTTTCCTGAAAGTTTGGCCATACCTTTTTGTAACACCCTGTATATGCTGATTGGAATTGCCAAAAACATTGCATATCCAAGACAATTGCAATAAACTTGAAATTGAATGAAACAGTAATTAAAATTTATACATAAATATCTAATTTTTACTAAATACAAAATTTCAAATACATTCGCTTAATCTATATGTGTACTCAAGCCTAGCAATAGCAAGGCATTGCTTGTTCAGGTAGTTATATATATAATAGATATTATACACTGTTAATTCAAAACATTTCATTATTTATATCATTCTTTCCCTTGTTCCATCAATTAAAATCTCTTTGATTGTGTAGAAGGTAAATCACATAATAAACTTTAAGCTTATGCTCGAATTGTTCTCTCTTGTTACTGTTTAATCTTAAATCTGAGGAAGCGTATTGAAGAATTGGGATCCAGAATAAATGGGACATTTTTCAAATTTTTGTGTGTTGTGTGCTTACAAATTGAAATTAATTTTACTATATGTTTCATACTCGTGTACTTGTTTATTCTTTTTAACTATATTGTTAGTGAGTGAAAGCAGTATAGTCGTATAAATGTATATACAAGGGAATAAGAGAATCTTAAAATCTACAAAATATTTTTTACATGAAACAATTTTTTTCTCTCTTAGTATTGTTTTAATTATATTTTTTTGTTTTCTGCGTGTTTCTCATGCTTGATATACCATATCTCGGTTTGCTTTCAAAAAGAAAGAAATAGGTGGTGATCAGAACGTCCCTACTGATGTAGATGACCATAAATACCGTATGTGTTAGTTTCTTACAGCACAGATCAACCAGGTTTTTCAATTGTAATTTCAATCCTTAGCATGTTAGCTGTTGTTGTATCACTTATTAGATCACTGGTTATGTTCAAAATTTACAGAGTACCTTCTTCTTTTTGTTTGATAGGAAATCATTTGAATTTTATTTGGGTTAAATATAAGATAATTATCTCCCAACTACATTACTATTTTCTGGAGGTACAGATTAAGGTATGTCTCTAGATTCCATAGTTTGATGTTTGACATCTTCGCAGCTGCATCATATACATAAAGAACAATTGTGTCGTTCTCTTCTTTTGGTGTTGGGATTTCATTTATGTATAGGGCGAACAACAGAGGATCCAGCACCGAGCCCTTTGGTACTCCTGTTTTTATGTCGAGCAAGTTGGACGTTACATTATTAAAGTCTGTGTTGCTTTTTATAATCGTAAATTGTTTTCTATTTGACAAATATGACCTTATCCAATCATTATTTCCCATTTTTATTATTTGTAGAGTAGCATTTGATGATTAAATGGTTTTGATAGATCTATAAGTATTGCTCTTGTGTCCTTTACAACATCCAAGAATTTTTATTCTAAGTATTATATTTTCACAGTGATTTCATTTTTTTGCTCAAATTCGCTATTGACTTATTAACAAAGGAATAACTAATCTATGTAACTACGTTTGAATCTTTTGGAATTTGCAACTAATGCAAAGATGATTGATGAAATAACATTCGCTCGATTTTATTCTTTGGTTGCATAGTTTATTTCTGTTCGTGGACCTGTTTGCTTTTTGTAAACAAACAATGGCAGACAAGTGGCTGTATAACACTGTTTTGTCGCAGACATTTTCGCCATGCGGAAACTATATGGTCGCTGGAAACACTTACGGAGACGTCGCTGTTTATGAGTAAGATTGTATTTTTTTATCATCAACATATTTTTTACTAAATCATGGTTCTTTAGGTGCATATTACATTGCGGGGTTTAGTTTATGTCGCGATACGGGACTTCATCATCAGTCCATACATATCGTATCGATGCACATGATTAAAGCTTTAATTTTTAGCTGTAATATTAGCGAACATGTTGACTAGATAAATGCCGTCTGGACCAAAATGACAGCTAATACTTCTTGTTGCAGTATATTGCACGGGGAATTTAGACCTATCAGTAATTTAATCTGCCTTCATTAGCGCAGTGTTGCGTTGTGACCTCATTTACCGCGTTGTAAACTATTCCCGCTTAAAATTGGTGTCGGTTGTGGCTAACTTAGGCGATATATAATACTGTACTAGTATGCTATCTGGTTATTCGTGATAGGAGTAATTGTTCACCGCGACACCAGTCGGCAGCAACAGTGTTATAGCTGGACTAAATTGCGAAAAATATAATTTCCAAAATAATCGAATTATAAATTATTTGTTATACACATAATTCATATATGTATTACCTTATAGGGCAGTTCTATCATTACTGTGGCGCCAAAATTTGATGATGAATTCTTGCAGAACTCGACGAAATAAATCGAAAATAAAGAATAAAATTTTTTGATATCTCGCTTGGTTTTCGAGTTATAGCATGTTAAAAATCAGCCATAGGTATAGTTCCTTCTGCTTTTGATGTTTTTTCTTCTGGTCCACGCCGTATTTCAACCTAACAACAATCGCTAGAAAGAAAACAAAACACCTATAGTGCATTTCCACCATGTAGATATGGTGGTTTTGGTGACAAAAATTTTTTTTTGGTCCAGGCCGGATCTCACCATAACCTCATCACTTTTGAGATACAATATCTCGAGAACGAAGCGAGATATCAAAAAACGTTATTCTTTATTTTCCATTTGTCTCATTGAGTTACGTAAGAATTCATCATCAAATTTGGCTATAGCGAAATTTTTCTTCTGGTCCAGCCCGTATTTCAACCTAACTACGTCAATTTTGAGATACGATATCTCGAGAACCAAGCGAGATATCAAAAAAATGTATTCTTTATTTTCGATTTGTTTTGTCGAGTTCTATAAGAATCATCATCATATTGTGGCGCCACGGTAATGATAGAATCCCCCCTTATAGCTAATCAGAAGATGATTTAAAAAAAAATTGTTTCTGTTTATGTAGAAATTCAGCCTGGACCACAGCAACAAATAGGATATAAAAATAGGGCATTCACTAATTGTGTGCTATTGTTATGTTGTGCTGTGGTACAACTGCATTCTCGGGTAATATCTAGATTGCGATGCCGCTGCAACCACTTACCACCTCGCGTTGTAAACACTTCCGGATGGAGAGAGTATAACGTCACTACATGTGACGTGTTTAGCCTTCGGTCGATTTGTGAATACACGTGAGACCATAGAACGTAACGCAACCAACAGTAATAATAATAAATAAAAATACAGATTGAAAATGTTAAAGAAAATTATTACTTCCGCCGTTAATAATATTAAAATATCAACAACATTCCGTACTGATATGATTCATTAGCAACATCCAGTAATGTCATTAGTAACGTTGCTGTAATTATTAGTCACAATTCCATTGATTTGTATTTGATTCCATTCTTCTATATTTCATCATGTGGCTGAAATTGCTATTATAATCATTCATACGATATAAAATATTTATTAAAAAAAGATTTCATCAATAACCAATTGCGTTTAGGTTGTTAAGCAGCCTGGACCATACTAACAGACATAGATGCGATTTGGAAATTGGGTATCAGCAATATCGTGTGTGACGGTTACGTTTCACTATGGTCCAGGCTGCATTACTATGTAAACGAAAGTAACAGACATAGATACGACAGAAGTTAGGTATCCGCAATACGGTATTCAATATTTATGTTTCAGTGTGGTCCAGGCTGCATCAGGACCTCATCGCAAACGAATTTATTCCTGTATTACTGGTGCAAAATTAAATATTTCTTGATATGAGACATATTAGTGATGGACTACTTCCGTGTAAGGTCCCGTTAGTGACATTTAAAGCTCCGAGCGGAACGTATACATCACATTCAGCACCGTAGTGACCTCATAGTCTCTCCATCTGGAAGTGTTTACATCGCGAGGCGGTAAATGGTTGCAGAGGTATCGCAATCTAGATATTACCCGCATTCTCCACACATGATTATTCATATTTGTGTTTCTTTTTCCACAGTTGGTCCAAAATCGTTTAATTCTACATTGCAATACTGCTACAATGCTGTAAACACACTATACTAGTGTTTCTTAATCTTTAAAGCTCGATGTAACCCTATTAAAATTTCACAGGCACTGCGAACACCCTTGAGAAAAAACTGTGACCTTTTTTTTTCCATAGCTCCACTACTAACGACAATGAGCAATATTCACCATGTGCGAGTTAGTCACAATAACAGCAACATAAAGGAATTGATAGTAGGTACCATATATAATTTAATTGCGATGGAGCACATGCTCTGGTGGCAATTTCCCTAAACACCCATTCGTCCCGATTACTGTACGTGCCTACTTTTGCCTCCGCAAATTCTTTAAAATCATTTTTGGCAATTCGCTCATCATTTCTATTCAGATTCCTGACACCTTTACCTAAAAAAAAATAAAAAAATCTGTCTACACACTTGTACCTTAAATCAAGTGCCAGCTTGTGGTCATGTTCATCTTTTCCCTTCCAAATACTACTCCTAATTATTACACCAATATCTTTCCATACCTCATCCCCAATATACGCCTAGTATACTCCCATGACTCTCTTCACCTTCTTCCTGTTTCCATTGAATCCCATTTCAGCCCCTTAATCATATCAATTACAGATTGGGTTCTGCATTAATTTCAAGAGACAAATCTAACATCCCTTCTTTGAATCCCATCCAGCTCCTATATTTGATACCCAAAATGTGTATCCCATACCACACCACCATATTCAAGCAATGGTCTGACCAAAGTTTTGTATTGTAACCCAATCCTTTTTGTTTCTCTGGTACATCCCCTCACCACTCTCTAACACGTGAAGTATTTTAAAACCTTTTATTACTACCTTTCCACTGAATACTGCTCATTTAAGTCTATGAAATTTTATACAATGGCATTTATATTTCAATTGTTTCCCCAGTTATAATCATAAACAACTTTTAGTTTTTTTATCTGCGTGCCTAATAAGCTGACTCTATGCATTTACCTTCATCCGATGTTGACCTATCCTGTTAACTAAGCTGTTACCAAGCGTGGTGGTGTAATGGCTAGAGTTCTGGACTCGCATTCGGGAGGACGGCGGTTCGAATCCCCGTCTGAGCATCCAGATTTGGGTTTTCCATGGTTTCCCAAATCACTCCAGGCAAATGCCGGGATGCTTCCTTCAAAAGGCCGTGGCCAAATTCCTTCCCATTCCTTGCCCCCCATCCTTTCCCGTCTCTAAAGATCTCGCTGTTAGAGAGACGTTAAACAAATTAAAAAAAAACAAAAAAAAAAAAAAAAAAACAACTATGCTGTCCAGATCACCTTGCAGTTACTTCTACTATTTTGATCCTATTACATAACATTGTCATCTGCAAATAACCTAACTTCTGACCATCAACACAATCATTCAGTTGATTAACGAATAGCAGTGGTCCCAACACACTACCTTTTTTACTTTCACTTCTTTTGATACCCTGACTTGTTGCTTTTTACCTTTCAGGAGATTACATTTTCATCCAATCCAATGGTTGTTACCTTATTCACCACCATTCTGTGCTTTCTCTGTCAAAAGCCTTTGAAAGATCTAGCACTACACTATCTACTTGACCCCCCCCCCCTTTCCCCCATCCATTTCATCTTTAATATCTTGCATATAGCCTACTAACTGAGATTCAATATCCTTGCCTAAAACCATGTGATTGGTTTAAAAACCACTTATGTTCCTCACAAATATTTCTGATGTGCTTGCATATCAATCTCTCCATTAATTTATATACTACTGATGTCAAACCGATTAGCTTATAATTTTCTACCCTATTTGTCAACTTTCCTTTATGTACTGGTACTAATATCACAGTTTTTCAGTTCTCTGGTAAGCAGCAAGTATCTAGACTTTTAAGACGTCTGTAGTTATTTTCTGCATCAGCCCCTCTATGCTTTTTCAACTTTCTTAATTACTTCATGACATCCTGAGGAATTTCAAATTTTTTAGTTTTCTCATTTCCAATTGTATGGATAAGCTCATTCTCTGATTTATATGCTTCCTTTCCTGAATCATTGTTTGTAATGGTCTTAGTAGACCAGTTATTTACTATCTCTGCCTTTTTTAAATCTTTAGTAACTTCTTTTCCATCCTTATCTAAATCCTCCCTTCCCCTCAGTTTTCTAACATATTCATAGAAATTTCTAGACGCATCTGTCCACGGTTGATTCCTTGTTTTGTTGTTTCAAGTATTCCCTACTGCCTTGCTGTCTGTTAGCTGTGTAATGTTCTCTTCTCACCAACCTCTTTAACTGTCTCACCTCCCTATTATAGCATGTGAGTTCTGTACTTCTATTTATTTTATCTTTTGGAATTTATATATTTTCTTCACCTGTTTTTACCGTCTTCTTGAACTGTTCCCACTTCAACTCCACTGTACTTATGCCCTCCTTCCATTTGCTGTGACTTTCCTTGAAATACCTCTTTAATTTCGAAATCTGTGCCTTTTTATAATCGTACATATTTTCCCCCTCAATTTTGGCAACTGATCTACTAAATCCTCTAACATCAAAAAGTTTGTTATTGGACTTTATTAGGAAGATATCACACATGTTTCATTCTCTTGTGTTCTGCTCAGCCACTTGTGTAAAGCCTCATTCCCTTATTAAGGTATTTGAAAATCTCTGTTCCCATAATCTTATTTCCTACTCAGTTGACACCTGGTAAATTTAAACCCCCACCAATAATGACCATTCTGCTCTCACTTCTGAACTCTGAGTATGAATGTAATTTCTCCGCGAGAGTCTCATCTTTATCATTCATACTTCCATTACAGTAAGCAGCTAGCAACCTTGTTCTCTCTTTTTCATTACCCCAGAGATCTAACCCAAGTAACTTGTTGTCATAATCTATAAGCACCAGTGAACTGTATTATTCTTTGCCAGCCAGTCACATTATTTCGGATGCTCTACTTTCCCGACCTATCTGTTACTAGTAGTCTAGTCCAGGCTACACCACAATGTAAATGGAAATGAATTGCATCTCTATTATTGTTTTGTAAACTTTGGACTGAGCATGGTGGGTGAGTGGTTAACGTTCTGGCTTTGCCTTCGGGAGGACGCGGGTTCGAATCCCCGTCCGGGCATTCAGATTTGGGTTTTCCATGGCTTCCCTAAATCACTCCAGGTGAATGCCGGAATGTTTCCTTCAAAAGACCTTGTCCGAATTCCTTCCCGTTCCTTGTCCCAATCACTTCCCGCCTCTAATGACTTCAATGTCGACAAGGCATAAAGCCATAAGTAAAAAAAAGTGAACTTTGGACCAACTGCGATAAAAAATAAAATAAAACACAGATTTGTTAGGCCTGCCTGGACCATAGTAAATTGTAACCATAGCACAGGGTATTGGGAATGCCCTGTTTTTGTGTCCTATCTGTCACTATTCCCCTGATTCAGGCTCCGTTACAACCTAAGCTGAAACAAAACTGCATTTTGATTACTATCCTGTGAGAAGTTTAGACTAACTGCGATAAAACAAAAAAGGACAGCAATAACCAATACATATTTATCGGATGCCCAGTTTCATGTCCTATATGTCGCTATTACTCCATATGACTGTATGCGTCTAGCGTTTTCAACTTGGATGGCTACGCACTACATTTAAATTTTAAAATCTCAGTAAAGATCTATTAGCATCCTCATATAAGTTACCAATTACCCCACTGTAAATACAATTATATAACAAAAATAAGTATATAATTAATTTCTTCATCTTTTACTTAACTAAACTGCAACAGCTAAAGGCCATTATTCAAGGAGAATGACATTTCATTGGTCATCTAGATAGTGTGTGAGCATGGTATTGTCTCTGGAGTTCAATCCAAATCTATCTTTGTAAGAAGTTGTCTGGACCGTCTCTGCAAGACAACCACTTCAACCACTTAAATTACTTACAAACAGTGATGTCACCACATACTGTACCACGGAATATCATTTCTTGTTTGATCTGAGGGTGCACTTCAACCTGATCACAACCTCCACTAAAATTGTTGTTTGAAAATTAAAACTTCTTTACAAAACACAAAAATATTCAATAAAATCTCTAGCTGCACATAACATCGCTTAGAATAAATGCATTCTGCATCTATACAGGATATAAAGAAGTGGTAATGGCACATGAGACATTCACTAATAAACAGTACTAAGTCATGATACCAGACACATTGCACCAGAAACAAATTATGGTACTGCTTAGGGTGTTAAAAATCCAACATATTTTCCTCTTAAGATGACAAGTCAATTTTAATGGATGTTTGTGGTTTGATTGGAATGCAGGACAATTGATGGACCAGAATGAAAACTGATGCTGCTTTTTAACAACCACCGTGTCTACTTTTGAAGTCGGCATCATTGTAAGAGGCTAGCTGCCATGTGAAATGTATTAGATTATTAATGTCTTCTGCAATTCATCTCTGATGCAAAGTGACTGTTGTACACTGCTCAATGCTGTGTATTACTGAAAGTTTCATATTATGTTACCATATGTATCCGTAATGCATTTTTTCCTCAAAGAATGAAATCTAAATATTTGGTAGCTATAATACAAACAAATTCTTTAATATCTCCCAATAAACGTGTGAATAAATTTTCGAACCAAAAGGATAATTACTTGTATGGTGGTTCTCATGGTGTAGCTACTCTGCAATATCTTCCACAAATCCTGTCTTCCAGTCAAACCCAATCCTTTCATCACACTGGTCAATGATTATACGAGGGTTGAATGATAAATAATGCCTCCAAGGTCATAACTCGGGACTGAATGGGAATATTGTAATAAATTAAACACAGAAATAATCCTTAGAATGTCTTCTTTAATTACCAATATTTACTTTTCCACATAATCATCAGACAATTGGATACATTTCTGCCAACGATGAACCAGTTTTCTGAAGCTGTTACGGAAGAAGTCGACATTCTGTTTCCACAACCACAGTCTCACAGTTCTCTCAACATCTTCATCAGAAGCATAATGATGTCCCTGCAGATCTTCTTTCATTATCGGCAACAGATGGAAGTCAGACGGCGCCAAATCTGGACTGTATGGAGGATGCCATACAGTGGTGAGATTCAGTCTCTGAAGTTATGCTCTGGTGGCACGTGAAGTGTGTGGTCTGGCATTGTCATGTTGCAGGAAAACATTTCCCTTTTCCTTTCGGACCCTTGTTAGCCGTCGTTTCAAAGTTCGCAGCATTGTGATGTAACACTCTGAATTTACTGTCCACGTTCAAGGACATCAACATGAAGAACACCATCTGCGTCCCAGAACACTGTTGCCACGATTTTTCCAGCCGAGGGCTGTGTTTTGAATTTCTTTTTTTGTGTCGATATTCTATACACTGGCATTTCATCTCCAGGTCGTAATGGTGTACCCATGTTTCGTCTCCTGTCAGAATTGAATGGAGAAAGCCATCACCTTCATTCTTGTAACGAGAGAGGAGTTCCTAGGGCTTGGGTCAGCGAACCTCGGCTCGCAAGTCGTCTGCGGCTATTTAATGATACATTTTTTTTCATAATTCCTAACCAACAGTAGTAGCAACATAAGTGCAGTTCTTTTGCCAAACTTTTACCACAATAAGAATGAATTAAATAAAATATCACAGTACAAGTTTAAGCCAACTGTTGTCATGTGATCACTCCAGTCATTTTCTTTGTATTGACTGTCATTGTGTTGTATCTGGTTTAGTAATTGTATGTGATTTTGAAATATTTGTATCTCTGGTAGCTCAGTGGTTAAGGCACTTGCTCTTGAAGATTGTGGTCTAGTCCTGGGTTCAAATTCAGGTGGTTTCACTTTAGGAGTCATGGTTAATCATATGAGTTATGCAAGGATGTTCCTTGGTTCAGGTTCCATTTTAAATTATAGGTCCCAGAGGAAAGGAACTGGCCAATCTATCTCTGACACAGTGGCTTAGGATCTAAACAACAATGTGGTTGTGGAGTAGCTTAGATTTTTATCTTAAGTTTTGTATCATCATTGTATTCTCTAATCCTAGTAGTATGTTCTTTGTTGTGTTTTTTTATCTGCCTGTCCCTTTTACAGCCAGTAAAAATTTTTGTTGTTTTAACCTTTATGTAATCTGGTTGGCATTTTTACAGCCAACCAGTCATTTTTAATAATGTTTTAGGTTTTTGTGTCAATTTAAATTCAGTGATTTAGAACTTTACATGATTTAACAGTCTCCTCTTTACAGTTGACCATATAGATGGTAATCTGTTTTAAGACAGGTCGCATACAAGTTTTTTGTTAGGGCACTTGTAACAATGGCAATAACAATAATGACAACATCCCATAAAATATTTGGTAGAATGACATTGGTTTCAAAACGTATTTGTGGTCTTCTTGCAGCTACCAATCTTAGAATGGTGTTTTTACCATTTACATTTTTTTCCATCCAGCCATCCATTTTGCTGTTTTAATGTTTGTGTAATCTAGTTAGCCTTTTACAGCAAATACTTATTATTTGTAACTTTTTAAGTCTTTATAGCCATTGTTTTAGTATTTTACATTATTTTGCTCTCTGTGGGGCTGACCTCTGTATATTTGGCCATACAGACAGTAATTTGGTTAATTTAAGCTACACCGCCACATTATTTTGTTTTTAGAATAATGACCATGCTGTCAACATACCCTAAAGCACCAATAACAATAACACTCCTGCATTCCATTCTCTTGCTGTGGTAACTACAGTTCATTTTACATTGGAATCTAGCAATTGTAACAACTACTAGATTACCTATGCAAAATTTTTGTGAATATGATAAATAGTAATGTGATAATAGTAATAGTGGTTTGTAATAGAATGAATTGTTTATTGTAATAGGTACGTAACAAAAGTCATGCAGTTTATTTAATATCTCTGTGATATGTGTTGCTGCTATACGGTGGCTTGACTATGAACTGTCTCATATGCGAAACTTTCACAGTTATTACTTTTGTCATTTAAGGGTTAAATGGTGTTCTTAATTTATAATGTTACCTGAGAAGAGACCTTAATCTTTTAAATGATACCTCATTCATCTATTTTGATTAGATATCAAGGGAGATAAATAGCTTGTGATAAAACATACATTAAGGAAATAATGATACTTTTGCCCTTTAAGGGTCAAATTCTGAAAAATTATTGATTTCAGTTAGCTATGAAGGGAAATAATGGCTTGTGCAAAAAAAAAAAAAAAAAAATTACACGCCTTTTAGAAATAATATATCAGGGTCATGGCTTTGGGCAGTTGAGGCATCTTACCTTCAGCCATTCGAATTTTTCCTTCACCCCCTGTCATCTCTGCCATTCTTGTAGGCCAGCACTTTTTTTGAATGTTTCATGATCTGGGCTGTGGGAACATTACAACTTTGACCAGTTCCATCAGCTATTTAGCGAGTGGTCGCAATAATAAATAGATATGATTTATTATTTCAGCGATCCAAAATACTAAAATTGTTCAGCATACATTAGCTGTTTATCCATTGACACATTGTCTAATTTACTTAATATATGTGTATATTGTTATGGATTTGATAGTTACATAGATATTGTCATTTTTCAGCTTGCAAAAGATACTCAGTCCTGGGGAAGGATTTTCTCCTCCTTTCCGAAAACCAGAGTATCATTTTTCTGTGGGCAAAGATGTACAAGTATGTAGTATGTTGACAACTCCTAGGTTCCTTGTAACAGGAACTGTAGGAGAAATTAATGGTTGGGATTGGAAAAATGTAACTTCTGCATCTGGAAAAAATGTAAAAACATCGTGGACATTGCAGATTCCTTCTTGCAAGTAAGTGTAACAGTTTTGTGGTTTTGATGATCTGAATTGTATGAGGTTTATATGAAAATTTCTTGGCATAACTGTAAAGGAATGTGATTATAATTTCAATTTGTTTAACCCCAGCCATATTTCAATACTACTACACCATAGGTACAGCCTCTGAATGTCATAAAAATTGCTGACCAGCAAGGATGAGTTTGAGTTTCCATGACAGATAGAAGTAATTTGGAACCCATGGAGAATGGCATGAATCTTCTACCATTTCATAGTTCAGCTACCTTAATTTTTACTTCATCAAAACAATTTTCCTAGCAGATGCATTGTCTTGGTGGTAAATGATATTTTCATTCTGAAAACCGAGTTTTTTCTTATAAATATTTTAAATATATTTTGTTTGAAACATTGGAATTAATTGGATTTTTCAGCTATGTTTTTCTGTTTCAAAACCAATCAAATTTAAAATCCTTTTTTTATTCTGGAAGATAAATGTGGGAACCTTCCCTGTGATTTTTGTGCCCAGCAACCAACTGGCTTCAATACCTTGTTTTAAATTTTATTCAGATTTTGTTGTGTAGTATAAATCTGTTGATATACAAATGGTTATTCTTGAACAAAAAATTCTTATAGTAGCCTACTGTTCATTTACTATTTATTTACCACTAGCTGGTACCCACGACTTCGTTCGTGATTGTAAAGAATTCATATTGACAGCTATAGACATCTAACCACCATAGTGCACGATGGGAGACTCGATACTATTGCCACACACAAATACCAGTCTTCTGTGCTATGTAGTTCCGGCAGCAAAGTAAAATTTACGGATACCCACAAGTCTTTGGATGAAATACGAAAATATTCATGATCGACCAATTTCAAACACCATATCTCACACACTACCACAGTTACCGAATTTCGGCCAACGTTGTGATCGATGGGAGACTGTGTTACTACCACACACAAACGCCAGTGATCTGCGATTGATAGTTTTCACTTAAAAGTGATACACCGTGACACATGCTTCTTTGGCAGAAATATGAAATTGCCGCAGGTCGACCATTTTCATCCCCCATATCTTCCACACCCCCATAGCTACAGACATCCAACAACAATAGTGCACGACAACAGACACGATTCTACTACCACACATAAACACCAATGCTCTATGCTATATAGTCGTGTCAGAAAAGTGAAATCTGCGGAGACACATGCCTTTCGTCGAAATACGAAAATATCCTTGGTCGGCCACTTACAACCACCATATATCCCACACAACCACAGTTTCTGAAATTCGGCCGCTGTTGTGATCGAAAGGTGACTCTGTGATACTACTACACACAAACGCCAGTTATCTGTGATCTATAGTTTTCGCTGAAAAGTGATACACCATGACACTTTTGTCTTTGGCAGAAGTATGAAATTGCCACAAGGCGACCACTTTCAACCCCCATTTCTCCCACACCCCCATAGCTACCGACATCTAACAACCATAGTGCACTACATGAGATACGATTCTACTACCAAACACAAACACCAATGCTCTATGCTATGTAGTTGTGGCAGAAAAGTGACATTTGCGGAGACAGTCGAAATACGAAAATATCCTTGGTCGGCCACTTACAACCACCATATCTACCACAGTACCACAGTTTCTGAAATTCGGCCGCTGTTGTGATCGAAAGGTGACTCTGTGCTACTACTACACACAAACGCCAGTTATCTGTGATCTATAGTTTTTGCTGAAAAGTGATACACCATGACACTTTTGTCTTTGGCAGAAGTATGAAATTGCCACAGGTCGACCACTTTCAAACCCCATTTCTCCCACACCCCCATAGCTACTGACATCTAACAACCATAGTGCACTACATGAGATACGATTCTACTACCAAACACAAACACCAATGCTCTATGCTATGTAGTTGTGGCAGAAAAGTGACATATGCGGAGACAGTCGAAATACGAAAATATCCTTGGTCGGCCACTTACAACCACCATATCTACCACAGTACCACAGTTTCTGAAATTCGGCCGCTGTTGTGATCGAAAGGTGACTCTGTGCTACTACTACACACAAACGCCAGTTATCTGTGATCTATAGTTTTCGCTTAAAAGTGATACACCATGACACTTTTGTCTTTGGCAGAAGTATGAAACTGCCTCAGGTCGACCACTTTTAACCCCCATTTCTCCCACACCCCCATAGCTACCGACATCTAACAACCATAGTGCACTACATGAGATACGATTCTACTACCAAACACAAACACCAATGCTCTATGCTATGTAGTTGTGGCAGAAAAGGGACATATGCGGAGACAGTCAAAATACGAAAATATCCTTGGTCGGCCACTTACAACCACCATATCTACCACAGTACCACAGTTTCTGAAATTCGGCCGCTGTTGTGATCGAAAGGTGACTCTGTGCTACTACTACACACAAACGCCAGTTATCTGTGATCTATAGTTTTCGCTTAAAAGTGATACACCATGACACTTTTGTCTTTGGCAGAAGTATGAAACTACCTCAGGTCGACCACTTTCAACCCCCATTTCTCCCACACCCCCTTAGCTACCGACATCTAACAACCATAGTGCACTACATGAGATACGATTCTACTACCAAACACAAACACCAATGCTCTATGCTATGTAGTTGTGGCAGAAAATGGACATATGCGGAGACAGTCAAAATACGAAAATATCCTTGGTCGGCCACTTACAACCACCATATCTACCACAGTACCACAGTTTCTGAAATTCGGCCGCTGTTGTGATCGAAAGGTGACTCTGTGCTACTACTACACACAAACGCCAGTTATCTGTGATCTATAGTTTTCGCTTAAAAGTGATACACCATGACACTTTTGTCTTTGGCAGAAGTATGAAACTACCTCAGGTCGACCACTTTCAACCCCCATTTCTCCCACACCCCCTTAGCTACCGACATCTAACAACCATAGTGCACTACATGAGATACGATTCTACTACCAAACACAAACACCAATGCTCTATGCTATGTAGTTGTGGCAGAAAAGGGACATATGCGGAGACAGTCGAAATACGAAAATATCCTTGGTCGGCCACTTACAACCACCATATTTACCACAGTACCACAGTTTCTGAAATTCGGCCGCTGTTGTGATCGAAAGGTGACTATGTGCTACTACTACACACAAACGCCAGTTATCTGTGATCTGTAGTTTTCGCTGAAAAGTGATACACCATGACACTTTTGTCTTTGGCAGAAGTATGAAATTGCTACAGGTCGACCACTTTTAACCCCCATATCTCCCACACCCCCATAGCTACCGACATCTAACAACCATAGTGCATGACAGGAAAGACGATTCTACTACCACACACAAACACCAAAGGTCTATGTTATGTAGTTGTGGCAGGAACGAGAAGTATACGGAGATACGAATTTTTGGTCGAAATATGAAAACGCCCTGCACTGACCAACTTTAATCATTATATCTCCCACATCCCCACTGCTATCGGCATTCGGCCAACGTTGTGCATGACAGGAAACTCCATGCTACTTCCACCCACAAACATCAGTGATCTGTGCTTGGTAGTGGTGGCTGAAAAGTGAAATATAGGAAAAAACACGTCTATTTTATATATATATAAGATTATTGATGTGGCACCCATCTTGCACAGTGATTTTAATTAATGTAAAATGTTTTACGCAGTACACATCAAAAAAATCTGTTAATCCAGAAATTTCAATCACATTAAGTAGCTGCTCATCTTGTGTTATAAAGTATATTTAATGACTTAAGCTTTTCTTCTCTTTTTATATGTGCTTAATGTGAATATTACATTTCAAGTTAGTTGGGCTACATTAAAATTCAGAATTAAAAAAATTATACATACATAAACCTTTAAGCAGTTTTAAAGAATTTTGATTGGAATTTTTATCAATTGGTAGTTTTATCCATTTCAAAGAATAAACTCATTTGCTCCAGGCAGCTATTTTATCTTTTTTTTTCAATGTTTTGGAAACAATGCTAATGATCAGACCTCAGATTTTAGGAAAAAAGACATTTGTTTTGTGATTGAAATACATGAAAATAATGTTGCATATGTATGATTTGTGGACATTTATGGCTATTATTTGTGGTCTTATTGTGCCTAAAAATGCCTGAATTTGTCATTAGGATCTATTTTTACCTGTTTTATGATATTTTTCTTTCGAATATCAAGAAAAAACATTTTTAACTCATTAAAACACAAGAATTTATTTTTAACAATTCAATTGAACATATATGGGGTTGGTCATTGTCAGTGGCAGATCCAGTGGGGGGGGGGTCTAGAGGGCTGAAATCTTCCCCCCTCCCCCTCAAAAGCACCAAGGTCACCCCTGCAACAATCTGGGATGATGAGATTTCTGTCGGCGACCCACTCCTCACCCAAGTCAAGCCCCCCCCCCCCCTCCAAACTAAATTTTATTAAAAGATTGTGCATTTATATCAGAATAACATCAGATAAAAAAAACAGTAAATTTAAAATTTTGCACTAACAGAACTAGATTGCTGAACAATCTAAATTTAAAAAGTGGATTTTGAATATACAGATGCTTTGATTTGGTTGTTCAAAATGTATGCCTGATTGTGTTTGATCAATAGTGTAACAATCCACCAATTGTGGAATTTACAATCTGAAGATGATATGATAAATATCTGCATTATAAATTTAGCAATCTATTTATAAACATGTACAGTAAAAATAGTAATAAATAATAAAAATAATTGTATATAAATGAGCAAATTTTTGTATCAATTAATAAATATCCAACAGATTTGTATTCCAGAATTATTTCTTCATCGATAAGAAATGCATGTTGACTGCAGAGTTTTATTGGTTTTAGATCATCCCAGCAAGTTAAACTCAATTAAATACAATAATTCAATATTTTGTAATTTTTAGAACCTATTTTGCTTTGCAACAAGACCTATTTTAGGCACCTAAAATAAGATTTTTAAAACAAAAAAAATCTGAGGTCTACTTGTGATAGACTAACAGAGTATCATACACTTTTGCCAATTTCCCTATGGTACGTAGACAGTATTTTTATCTTTGTTTTAAAATACATGTGTGTAAAGTTCTATTGAAGTGGGATAAAAATTGTGGATTTGTAAAAATTTAGATGCAGGGGAGAGGGGGCTAAAGGAGGAAAGGGGTGTGGGTTTTTGTAAACCAAATATAGACAGCATTTTTCTGTTTGTTTTAAAGAATACCCGGCAAAGTTAGATTCAAATTGGATAAAAACTGTGGGTTTGAAAAATTTCAAGTTGAAATTCTTGGTACTGGCACAAATCCTGAGCCAATACAAATAAATTTTATGTGCTTTCTGAATATCATCATCCACTTTGGCCAATCCCCTTATGATTTTAGAGATAATTGCAAAAACCTGAACTGTTGCACATGTAAATTCTGTAGGATGATAGAGGAGAGAGTGCATGCAGGTTTTTGTAACTAAATGTAGATGATATTTTCTCCCTTCTTTAAGTATACATGTGAAAAGTTTAATTGAGATTGAGTAAAAATGGATTTGTATAAAGAACATATAAGGATTATCTGTCTCAAAATATGGAATATGCTATCTATGGTTAAGATCAATAACCACTGTTGGTTGGAGATATATCTCTTTGAATAAATCTAATCATTATACTCCTTTTCCTCATTGCCATTGTGAACCAATTTGTTTGCAGAGGCTACTGAATGATTACTAATCTACAATTTTCATCTTTAGTTTTTGCTCTTATATTTTCTATGGAATCTTGTGGACATGGTGGAAACAGCAGAGAAATTTATTTTCAGGAGAATCTGTATAAAATTGCACAAGAAATTTTGAATCATGACCCCGATAATACATACAGGGCGTTCACCGGGAAACGCAACCCACTGTTAGCGCTACAAGAAAGAATTGCTCCCGGCGAGCGAGCGGGTCAGCTTCCGGCATTGTTCGACCGTCGGCCGCGGACTATTTCATAATAATTACGCTTCATAAACTTCATAAACTTGTGTGCTAAGCATTTAAATGTCACGTAATTCATTAGCTTACCTTATAAAAGATGCTGGAAGTGTTGACCCTCTTGTGTAATGCACATTTCACATCTTCTGAACATATTTAGAAACACACGTTGCCCTAACTGACTTAATGATTTTTTGGGTGACTGTTCTAGTCGAAAAGCGATATCGTCAATTTTCTCCTCTGTGAGAATACGGTTGACCGACGTCTCTTTTTTGTTAAAAAATGAACCCGTTGCTCTACTTTTTTAACCAGACGCAGAATTGTTGATTTAGCTGGCAGTAAAGCGCCAGGAAATTCGCGACGAAATTTACTGCGACACTTATTAAACGACTCTTCTTCACATATGTATCGTAGAGAAATATTCTTTGTTGCAAACTGTAACGTACCATAATTTTAC
>JARYHS010007744.1:0-14956 GCA_031002005.1 Vandiemenella viatica
TTCGGTCATACGACGGCGACCGCAAGGGCAACCCCACCTGTGGGAAATGTGGAAAGGCTGCACACGAGCCAGGTATTAGTTGCACCCTCCCACAGGTGTGTGTCAACTGCTCCGGGGCACATCCAGCCTGGAGCAGGGAGTGTCGATTGTATCTTGAAGAGAAAAAGATACAGGAGTTAAAAAAAAAGAGCGAATCCCTACGGCGAAGCGAAGAAGCGGTACAAGGCGCTAGCACCACCCATCTTTGCTAGCAGCTTCGCTAAGACTCTTTCAACTCCCGTCAGGAGAAAGAAAGTGTTGCCACCAGACGACAGTTGCGGACATGGGCACAAGTACAACGTGCTCATGTCAATGCAATTGTGGCGCCCAATGCCACAAAGGTCATAACACCTAGGACCTCTGACGTCGGCAGCAACACTTTTGTAAACCCGACCACAAATGCAACAGGTTCAGCAAGTCCATCAGCGAAAGCACAGTCATCTGCTGCAAAGGTTACAATGGTTAGTGCTTCTGCAACAGCAGAAAGTAGCGCCTGTAAATGATGTAGCATCCACATCAGAAACAGCATCGGCAACGCCATCTGCCGGCAGCGGATGGCAGACAGTGCAAAAGGTTCGGGGTCCGAAATTCAAACATACGGATCCTAGTATGTTTGTCAAGTCTCCTTCATCTTCTCCCCCCAGGGCACAGACTGGCGGAGAAGGAAGGGGCGAAGGTCTCGGCGGAAGAAAGAACCGCCAGGCACCGAGGCCTTACAAAATGCAGATTCGTCTTCGGACCCCGAAGACGTTCTAATGCTGGTGGACGAACCTGGTTTCCGTTCGTCAGCTACCATCATCGGAGGACCACCCGATCCGGGCGGGTGATTTTAAATAGTTAGAATGGCTCCCATACTTCAGTGGAACGTAAACGGATTTCAGGCTCACAAAGAGGAAGTCCACCTCTTAGCACGGTCTAATCCATTGTGTCTCTGTATTCAAGAGACACATTTTAGACCACTACACCAACCAGTGCTAAGAGGATACGACATTTATAGAAAGGACGATACCGAGGGTGATCGAGCGAAGGGAGGAGTGGCTGTGTTTGTTCGGAACACTGTCCACTCCGAACCCGTTGCTCTCACCTCCCATCTACAAGCAGTAGCGGTGAAAATACACGGTCCAATCAAACTGACCGTATGCTCTCTCTACCTGCCACCCAGTTTGTCTGTTCGACTACGACGACCTGGTTGGCATCATACGACAACTCACTCGGCCCTTTCTCCTTTTGGGAGATTTCAACGCCCACAGTGCGTTGTGGGGTTCTACCACCGATTGCCCCCCCGCAGGGGCCTGGTACGTAAGTGCCAGGTACGGGTTTGGCGAACCCGCGGTGCCCGAGCTGGAAACTTGTGAGCGCCGCAAGTTTCCCACACCGTAAACTCCTACCATGCTTCAACGACCACCAGTAGGGCGTGGCGGTGGAACGTTGTGTGCCTAGGAGAACGGGGATCTTGGCTTCATCGCCCGGATCGCGAGGACGGTACAAACCTCTATAAAAAAACCCTCAACCTCAAGGTCGGATACGTGCCGAGGAGGTGCATGGGTGAGAGGCAGATCACTCGCTAACGTACAACCTCAGGGGCACCTGCGCACCCCTGTTGTATGAGCATTTCTTTTTAACATGTTTTTGCTCGTGGGAACAAAATTCCGACTACAAACAAAAACAAAACCCCTGCGGTTCGGGTGTGCCGCAGGTTAAAAAAAATACACCCAGTTCGAACAAGCGGGTGAGGGTTGAAAGCCCCCTGATACAGAAAACAGTAACAGGAAGGGTCATCTTATTGATGATGCCTTTATAATAATGGCAAGAAAGGAGGGATCCTTTGAGAAGGTCTCTCCTTTCTACATACAAAAAGGGCTCGAAGGGATAGTCGGAACATTAAAGAGTGTGAAAAAGCTGAGGAACGGGACCCTGCTTTTAGAAACATCAACCTATAAGCAGGCTGTCTCACTCCTTAAGTGTGAGAAGCTCGGGGAGTTCGCAGTAAAGTGCGAACTCCATAAATCTCTAAATAGTAGTAAAGGCGTGATCACCTGCCGCGACTTGATGGATTTAGAGACCGAGGAACTCCTTAAGGAGTGGAGATCAGAAAACGTGGTCGAGGTTCGACAGATCATGCGAAGGGTTAACGGCAGTCTAGAAAAGACTGCCACCTTCGTCCTGACATTCGACACTCCAACGTTGCCAAAAGATATCAAGGCTGGATATTTACATCTAAACGTTCGCCCGTATGTACCGGACCCTATGCGCTGCTTCAAGTGCCAGAGGTTCGGGCATACGACGGCGAACTGCAAAGGCAACTCCACCTGTGGAAAATGTGGTAAGGCGGCGCACGAGCCGGGTGCCGTTTGCACCCTCCCACAGGTGTGTTAACTGCTCCGGGGCACATCCAGCCTGGAGCAGGGAGTGTCGGGTGTATCTAGAAGAAAAAAAGATACAGGAGCTGAAAACGAAAGAGCGGATATCTTATGGCGATGCGAAGAAACGCTACAAGGCTCTAGCACCACCGGTT
The DNA here is from genome assembly GCA_031002005.1 of Vandiemenella viatica. Classification (NCBI taxonomy): domain Eukaryota; kingdom Metazoa; phylum Arthropoda; class Insecta; order Orthoptera; family Morabidae; genus Vandiemenella; species Vandiemenella viatica. The sequence continues at coordinate 2,555 of JARYHS010007744.1, forward strand.
TTCGCAACTAGCTTCGCGAAAACGTTGTCAGCTCCTGTCAGGAAGCAAAGTGTTGCTACGCAGACGTCCGTTGCGGACATGGGCACAAGCCCAATGTGCTCATGTCAGTGCAGATGTGGTGCCACACCCATTAAGGTCTTAACACCTCGGACCTCGGACGTCGGTAGCAACACAGCTGCAACCTCGACCACTAAGAAACCAGGTTCACAAAGTCCACCAGTTACAGCACAGCCATCCGCTACAATAGCTACAGCCGATATTCCCTCGGCTACAGTAGTTCAAAAGCCCACAGAAGAGACAGTAACTGCAACGCCATCAGCTAGTAGCGGATGGCAAACAGTGCAAAGGTTCGGGGTCCGAAGTTTAAACACACGGACCCCACCATGTTCTTGAAGTCCCCGTCTACTTCTCCTCCCAGTTCCCCAACTAGGGAGGGGAGGAGGGGGACAAAGCCTCGGCGGGAGAAACATCCGCAGGACGCCGAGGCCTTAGAACAAAAGTCGTCTTCGGACCCGAAGATGACCTTATGCTGGTGGACGTAGACCCTGGTCCCGTTCCTCAGCAGAAATCAGACACTGACCCACCCGACCCGGGGCGGGTGGTTTTAAATAGGTAGAATGGCTCCCATACTTCAGTGGAACGTCAACGGCTTTCAGGCTCACAAAGAGGAAGTCCAACTCTTAGCACGGTCTAATCCATTGTGTCTCTGCATACAGGAGACACATTTTAGACCATCGCATGAACCAGTGCTAAGAGGATATGACATATACCGAAAGGACGATACCGAGGGTGATCGAGCCAAGGGGGGAGTGGCTGTGTTGGTACTAAACACCGTCCACTCTGAACCCGTTGCTCTCACCTCCTCACTACAAGCAGTTGCGGTGAAAATACACGGTCCAATCGAACTGACCGTATGCTCTATCTATCTGCCACCCAGTGCGTCAGTCGCCTATGACGACCTTGTTAGCATCATACGACAACTCACTCGGCCCTTTCTCCTCTTGGGAGATTTCAACGCCCACAGTGCGTTGTGGGGTTCCTCCACCGATTGCCCCAGGGGCCGAGTGGTTGGTAGATTGATAGAGCAGGAGGACATTTGTATCCTGAATACAGGGCAAATGACTCATTTCACCACTGCTACCGGTACGTCCTCTGCCATTGACCTTTCGTTGTGCTCCCCCTCACTCGCGGACTCCGTGCATTGGGAAGTGGACCGCGACCTTCATGGAAGCGACCACTTCCCAATATGGATGCACGTAGAGTTTGAACGCGTAAGAGGCAATAACCGACGCAAATGGAACGTCAGCAAAGCCAATTGGCCGTTGTATACCAGGTCAGTATGCCTCCGGCCTCGCAAAGGCATCACGGAGATGGTGAATCATTTTACAGCTGTGATTCACCAGGCGGCTGACGTCTCCATGCCTAAATGCTCCGGAACGCTGCGGCGAACGCCCGTCCCCTGGTGGAATGACGAATGTCGTTCCGCTATTCAGGGACGCAGGAGGGCGTTGCGCCGATTTAAGATGCAGCCATCTGATGACAACTTAGCAGCGTTCCGTATAGCCAGAGCTAAGGCGCGTCGTGTTATTAAGGAGAGCAAGAAAAGGTCTTGGCAGAACTTTGTGAGCACTATAAACCGTTCCACACCTTCGTCGAAAGTATGGGAGTCTATCCGCCGTATATCTGGAAGGTACTCCCGCCCACCAGTGTCTGGATTACTGGATCGTGGACATGTTATTACCGACGAACGAAGCATAGCTCAGCTGATGGCGGAGAACTTGCCTCCGTCACTTCGTCCGCCAACTTTGACCCTCGGTTTAAGCGGCAAAGAGCCGCTGCCGAGAGGCGAGAGCTGTGCTTCAGTTCGTCGAATACAGAGGCCTACAACTCCCATTTACATCTTGGGAGCTGGAGTCAGCGCTGAACAGCGCAAATGACACTGCTCCAGGGCCTGATTTGATCCAGTACCAGATGCTGAGGCATCTTAGTAAAGTTGCTAAGGAGTACCTTTTAGATATTTTTAATCAGATTTGGACCGGAGGACATTTCCCCGACTCGTGGAAAGAAGCAACGCTTATCCCTATTTTAAAGCCTGGTAAGGACAAATTGTTGCCAGGTAGCTATCGTAGCATCGCCCTTACAAGCTGCGTGGGTAAGACACTGGAGAGGATGGTCAATCGCCGCCTCGTCTGGTGTCTTGAATCCCGAAATCTGCTGAGCCGCTTTCAGTGTGGATTCAGGAAGTTCCGTTCCACCTTGGACAACCTGATCCTCCTGGAGGCGGCAATACAGGATGCGTTCATCCGCAGCCAACATCTTGTAGGTATCTTTTTCGATCTGGAGAAGGCCTACGATACTACCTGGCGGCATGTTATTTTAAAGCAGTTGCACGATGGGGTTTTAAGGGTAACCTGCCCCGTTTTTTAAAATCATTTTTATCTGGTCGTTGCTTCCGGTACCGAGTCGGTAGTGAATGTCTGATCTTTTTATTCAGGAAAACGGTGTTCCTCAGGGTCAGTTTTAAGCGTGACTCTTTTCGCTATTGCTATAAATAGCATTTTAAGTGTTATAAGGAGCCTATAGGGTATATATGTGGACGATTTTTTAATTTTATTGCATCATCCAGCCTGAGAAGCGCTGAGCGGCAGCTGCAACTCACGCTGAACAGGCTGGATGAATGGTCAGTGCACACCGGTTTTCGTTTCTCTGCCGAGAAAACCCGGTGTGTACTTTTTAGTCGTAGTAGGATTCTTTTACCAGAGCCCCACCTCACCTGAGGAACACTGTTTTACGTTTTACGATACTGTTCGGTTTCTGGGCCTCATTTTAGACAGTAGGCTAACCTGGCTGCCACATCTTAAAGATGTGAAAGCCAGGCCTTAAAAGCTCAATGTTTTAAAATGTCTGTGTGGCAGGTCATGGGGCGCTGATCGCTCCTGCCTGCTACAATTTTACAGAGCCTTTGTACGGTCGCGGCTGGAATACGGTTGTATCGTGTATGGTTCGGCACGGGACAGTTACCTGCGTATATTGGATAGTGTCCACCATGCTGGAATTCGGCTCGCCACGGGTGCATATCGCACCAGCCCTATTGTCAGCATTTGTGCTGACTCGGGCGAGCCGCCGCTTACCATCCGCCGGCAACTCCTCATGGTGCGACACTACCTGCAGGTTGCCATAACACCTGGCAGTCCCGTGTACGACATAGTTGTACATCCCAACTACGAGCGGCTCTATGCCAACCGGCATAGAGCCACTAAACCGTTCAGCTACCGTACAAGGCTATTTTAGAACAATACGGATTCGAGCTTCCTCTTTTTATCACCAGGGTTGGAGTAAATCTCCTCCCTGGCTTTTAAAGAGGCCCAGAATAATTTTAGACTGTCTCGGTACAAAAACTGTGTACCGCTGACAGTGTTTTTATAATTTAGAGACATTTTAAATCAGCATCACACGTTTACCCCGGTGTATACGGATGGGTCTAAGCAGGCTAACGGAGTGGCTGCTCCGTAGTGTTCCCTCGAGCGACTTACACATCAAACTGGACGGCAGGTGCAGCGTTTTACTGCCGAGTGCTATGCCGTGCTAAAGTCGCTCCAGCATATGAAAGTAAATCGCGATAAGTGTTTCATCATATGCTGTGATTCCCTCAGCTGTATTCAGGCCATAGGAAATATGTATCCAGCAGATCGTCTAGTCCAGGACATCCAGGACGCCCTCCTTTCCCTCCAATCTCGTGGAAAGGAGGTTTATTCTGCTGGGTACCGGGCCATGTGGGAATCAGGGGGAACGAGGCAGCTGATGAAGCTGCCAAGTTAGCCTGTGACAAGGTCGAATCGACTTTGCCGGTCCCAAAGTCAGACCTTGCCTCGGCGGCGAAGAGATTTTTTTGATTTGGCAGAGGCAGTGGCTGGAAGTTGAGCATAATAAGCTCCGGCTGGTCAAACCGACCGTTCAGCCGTGGAGCAGCTCCTTCCAGCGGGCGAGGAGGGATGAGGTTCTCCTTACTCGCCTCCGTATAGGGCACTGTCCTCTGACTCATAGTTTCCTTCTCCGCCGAGAGGACCCTCCGGAATGTGATGCTTGTGGCGTACCTTTGACGGTACGCCACATTTTAACCGAATGTATTGTTTTTAGATTAAGGGCAGACGTTGGCTTAGCAACGATCTGTCCCTTATTTTAACGATGACCGTGACAACGTGGCTAAGGTTTTAAAGTTTTGCAGCTTGGCCGGTCTTGTCCCAAAAATTTTGGGCAGATCGGCCTAGGTTTTAGATTGGATTGGCCTTTACAACCACCAATCCAAGTACTGTTTTACTTGTGACACTGCTTATATGGCTGGCCCTTTTACAGCCAGCCAGCTTACGCGTTTTTTAAACTGGTTGGCCCTTTTACAGCCAACCAGTTAATATATGTATTTTTATAATTTATTGCCTATTTTCAGTTTTATGTTTACGTTGCGTCTGCGTGGCCGATCTCTTTACAGTCGGCCACGCAGACGGTATTTTATTAGTATGCTAGTATTTTATTGTGCTGTCTCTGTGGCCGACCCCTTTACAGTCGGCCACACAGACGGCAATTTTGCCACGTTGTCACGCCTTTGTTGTTAGGGCGCTAATGACCCCGTCGTCGACGCGCCCTAAAACCCGAATAACAACAACAACAACAACAACAATCGAAGCTGTAGAAGAAGAAATACGACAGCCTTTACTCAACGTGAAGATATTTGGCACTGAATGTCAGGCTTTAGTCGACACAGGAAGTGACCTTACGGCAATATCGCAAGCATTGTATGAACACGTAAAAGGAAAGCACAAAATTACTGAAATGCCTATAAATTATGTACAGATTATGGGGGCAACTGGGAAGTTAAGCAAGCGGTTAAAAATTCAAATTTGGATGGAGTTAGAGATAAATGAAATTAATATAGAGCACAGATGCATCGTAATACCCGGTCTAAATGTAAACTGTATATTGGGTATAGATTTTTTAATGAAGTATCGAGTTACCATTGATTGTGGCAAAGGAGAAATTAAAATTTTAAAGGATGGAAGAGAACAACTGATAAAATTTTGGCAAGAAGTAGTGAATGATTCCGGAATTTTGGGAAGTATGAAATTACATGCGTTACAACAGATATATACTGAGGAAGATGATTTTAATGTTGCTGATAGGTTTAAAGAGGATAATAATTTGTCGCGTGATGTTAAGATAAGGGACAAAATACACGATTTGGAAAATATTACTTGGAAGCAGAAAGAACAATTAATAGAAATTTTGGAAAGAAATTTGGACAGGTTCTCCGATTGCCCTGGTGTGGTGAAGAATTTTGAATGTAAGCTAAAAATTAAACCCATGTACCGTTTTTTGTGAAACCATACCCAGTGCCTTTAGCTAAAAAGGATGCTGTTGATCGAGAGATAAATAAAATGTTGCGCTGGGGTATTATTGAGAGGAGCGATAGTCAGTATAATAGTCCATTAATCGTTGTCGGGAAGAAGGATGGTTCTGTAAGATTAGTTTTAGATGCAAGAACACTAAACAAAATCGTAGAGAAGGAAACGGATAGACCTGAAAGTTTAGAAGAAATGTTACAAAAATTTCATGGTGTAAAATACTTAACAAGTTTGGATTTAACAGCGGGATATTGGCAAGTGCCTCTGGCCCAAGAATCGCGCAAGTACACTGCATTCCTGTATGGCGGAAAATCTTACCAATACCGAACCGTACCTTTCGGACTAAATATTTCTGTTTCGGTATTTATACGGGCACTAGATCAAGTTCTTGGGGAAGAGTTGTTAAGCAAACTTTCTATATACGTCGATGATATTCTGGTCAGTTCTACTAATTGGGAAGAACATTGCAAGACGCTGGAAGATGTTTTTGAAGCTTTAAGAAGAGGGGGCATGACGTTAAAATTATCTAAATGTGATTTCGTTAAGCAGGAGTTAAAGTTTTTGGGACACAAAATAAATTCTGAAGGAATAGTGCCTGATCCAGAAAAATTAGCAGTGATTGAGAAATTTCCGATACCGCGAAATAAGAAACAATTAAAATCCTTTTTTGGTTTATGTGGCTTTTATAGAAAATTTGTGACCAACCAATCATTTAACGACCCACATCTAAATAAGCTGATCAAGAAGAATGCGATCTGGATATGGACGAAAGAATGTCAACTTGCTTTTGATAAAATAAAACAGGAGCTAATCAACAGTAAAATATTGCACCATCCGAATATGAATTTACCCTTTTATATGGAGTCCGACAGTTCAAATTACGGACTTGGTATCCATCTTTTTCAAGTAGAAAATATTGACGGCAAGGAAGAGCTGAAATCGATAGCGTTCGCCAGCCGATTACTGAACAAGCACGAACGAGCGTACGGGGTATCAGAAAAGGAGGCGTTATCATTTGTATGGGGTTTTCAAAAATTCAAATATTATCTATGGGGGCACCGAACAGTGATATTCACGGATCACAAGGCATTAACGTTTCTACAAGAATGTAAGTTATTACATGCAAGACTAACTCGATGGGCTTTATTTCTCCAGCAATTTGATTATGAGATACGGTATATAAAGGGAACCAACAATAAGGTCGCAGACGCTTTGTCACGCCTGCCGACAGGACTCAATGCCACAGACGAAATATTGGATTCAGAAAGAATATGTAAAATTTATTATATCAAGGGAATCTCTTATGAGAAAAATGTGAAAATTATTTGTAGAAATATGAGAAGGAAGCAGAACGAGGATGAATGTTTGAAATTAGTAAAACAGAATTTGGGAAGGAAAGATAACAAAAAATTAGAAAAGTATTACCGAGTGTATGACGGTGTATTATTTCGTAGAAAAGAAGAAACGTCAGAAGACTGGAAGGTTTGTTGGCCGGAACCGTATATAGATGTTATAATTGATTATACGCATGCAGGCTACGGACATTACGGCGCGGAAAAATGTTATAGGAAGTTGGCGGAAGTAGTAATTTTTGACAATATGCGCAGACGAGTAGCAAAAAGACTAGCTTCTTGTGACTTGTGCCAACGTGTGAAAATATCGACGGTAGCGACAAGAAATTTTATGCAGAGCATATTACCAGAAGAAGTTTTGGAGTTAGTAGCCGTTGATTTATTCGGACCACTGCCGAAATCAAAAGGGAATTTTGCTTATGTTTTTGTAGTATTGGACGTTTTCTCTAAATTCATAAGGTTGTATGCTTTAAGAAAGGCTACCAGTAGAGCAATAATTAAGAAGTTGGAGAGAGACTACTTCGAAAAATAGGACTTCCAAAATCATTGCTTTCAGACAACGGAAGTCAATTTACATCAAAAATATGGGAGAATTACATGCAAAAGAATAATATTCGTCATATAAAAATTTCGGCCTATCATCCGGCTTCAAATCCTGCGGAAAGAGTAATGAGAGAATTGAGTAGATTTTTTAGGACTTACTGCAGTCAAAATCATTCTAAATGGTTAAATATTTAAAGGATTGCGAAGACATAATAAATAGCATACCAAGTGAGAGCACGGGATTTTCGCCGCACCGTATTCTATATAATGAAAATCCACCTAACATAATAAAAGAAAACATGAAATTTCCTCCCACAAAAGAGGTTGAACATGAAGAATTATTAACACTAGTTAGAGATAGGATGAAGAAGAAAGCTGAAGAGCGGCAAAAGAGATACAACAAAGGGATCAAACCGACCGAGTTTGAGGTTGGCGACTTGGTTTTGGTGAGATCACGGAAGAAATCATGCGAACAAAATTCTGAAATAAAAAAGTTTTTTAAGATCTATTGCGGACCTTTTAGAGTTGTGGGAAAACCTAGTCCTAATGCTTACATATTAGCTTATCCAAGGTCTAATAAAAAATTTGGACTAAGAAATATAGTGGACCTAAAATTATATAAATGTAAATGACACAAGAAGGAAATAGTAGTTATGTACTGTATGGTTGCTAACAATTTTACTATGGCATGAACTGAGCATTGCTAGTAAAGTTAACTTATGATGATTGTGTAATTAAAATTGCCAGAAGCAGGTGTAACATGTGAATGTACTGTAAGATGATTCACACTGAACTTGTAGCAAAAAGGAATGCAGATGGACAAGGGGTATAATACATTTCGACAAATGAATACTGTTTGGTGGCGTAGAAGTGGTGTGACAGCATTGCATTTGTCTCAATGTGGGGGCAGATGCAACCTTTAATCTACAATCAATGTATATATATATTATTATTTATATTTTCGTATTAATTAATAATTAATAATTTAAAAAAAATGTAAATACTCTGAGATTGTAATATAACGAGTTCCACAGACGTTTTTAATATTGTACTGGGATAGTTATAAGTTCTTAGGTTTAAGTAGGATTAGTGTTGTTGTCTTTGAGAGTCAGAGAGAGGAAGTATTATTGTTTAGAGAGAGAAGAGAAAAATACGTGCAGAAGCACATACAAAAAGTCTTGCTGCGGCTGTGGTGTAATTTTAGAAACGAAATGTGTTAAGTGGTGATATTAAAAAGTGAAGTATACTTATGTACTATTGTTTTTCATTTAGTAGTTGACAGGCTTATAAAAAAACTCATTAAAATCGTTGCGCTTAGCATTACGGGCCGGGTTTTAAGCAAAGATATTCTTGGAACCGAATTGTTACGTTATTAGTTAACATTTTTGGAGCTAATCCTTCCAGTACGCCCTTCTGAGCGTACAAAACAGGATACAACCTCCCAAATGTATTAGCCTCACACAGTAATTAGTTTTACTGTTAAGTGAGAAGGAGAGGTTACAGATGCTTCCTTAAAAGGCCAAGACCCAAATTCCTTCCTATTCCTTGACCCCCATCCTTTCCCGTCTGTGAAGACCCTCGCTGTTAAGCAGTTAAAAATAAAAAAAATAACAAATTTCAAGATGTTAATGTCATTTGTTGAACGGTGGTGAAAGTCGTGCAGTCCCCGAACGATGTTACAGTCACGTAAATTTGCACGCACACAGAGACACAAATCGCTTTGTTCTGGTAAAATACGTATATCGAACTAAACGAGGCATTGTGTACGTTCAAACGGTTCTCAATCAACCACGGAGGCCCTACTTTCATCATTCTTTGTCTTGCGCTTCGCTATTCTTGTCGAGAAATGTGGAACTGGGTCAGTCAGGTCGATTGCTGTACAGTAATTCTTCGTTTCCGCTGCTGAGATTGACGTCCCGGATGGCAAACTCGAAGCAGGGCAGAAGCGGCGGTGGATTCCAGTTTCTTCTTATCCTTCATTCTGTGAAAAATTTACCAAGGGTTTAATTTTAAAACTATTATAGCCTATCTTGTAAAAATAGATCTGCAACTTAAAATCAATTAGAGTAGCATGTAGCGAACATGAGTGAATTTATAGTAAAATATACTCTCGTTTTCCCAGATCACACCACATTATACTGTAACAGTCCTCAGAAAAATGCAGTGGCATACATGAGGACACGAGTTTGATCCCAGTTCGACAATACTGATTTCAATTTATCGTTCAATGAAATCAGTCCCTATCAATGCTGTAATTTTCCTTCAAAATGCCATGGCCGAATTACTCTCCGATACTTGGCCACAAAATGCTCCCTGCTCGTAAATCCTCAGCCAAAAATCTTTCCGAAAAATTTTAACTCCACAAATAAGAGGTAAAGGTTTACGAACTTTACGTTAACAACAAATATTACCATGAATTTCGGCTCTGTTCTAGATCGTAATAATACAGTGAATGTATTCTTGCTGGTGCGTTTGAAAATTTGATTATAAAACAGCAGTATAGACGGAGATTATTGTTAGGTTGAAGAATTGCATGGCCGGAATGATAAATTTCATTCCTTGGTACAGCATAAAGTACGGTAATCTCAGAATTTATATTTAATTTGCATTGCTTCTATAGGCACATGTTCCCAATGTCATTCCTTTAGCTTTCTTTCACACATGGTTTCGTTTAAACTAAATATAGCTTCATTCCGAGAGATAAAGTTTATTATTTTTGTAGAACTAAAGGTGCTGATACACAGATGCAATAAACGACTAACCGATTTTGGTTTTCACAACTTATACAAAATTTTATTTTCATCTACGAAGTTAGCTACCTTTTTGAAATGCGCTGGGGAGGACGAGGGTTCGAATCCCCGTCCGATCATCCAGATTTGGGATTTACATGGTTTCCACAAACCAGTCCAGGCAAATGCCGGGTTGCTTCCATCAAAAGGACAAGGCCGAATTCATTTCCTATGGATGTCCAGAGTCCTTTCCCTCCTCTAATGACTTTTAGAACTACAAATAGCCTAGTCTCAGCTCTAGGCTTGATATGTAGTCCGATAGAACCCACAGTTCCCTACTTTATGAGAAATTTGTGTGACAGTCGCTCAATTTTCACGATGCTATATTTGATTTAGGAATCAGAAAGAACATTTTAAAACACTGTATGTGGAAAACAGCAGTTTATGGTAATAAACCTTGGACTTTAGGAATACCAGAAAGAAGGAAAATTGAAGCATTTGAAATGTGGTTCATTACAAGGATGCTGAAAATTAAATGGACAGATAAAGTACGATATTAACATGTTTTGGAGAGAAGGTTGTGGAAGAGTTTTACAGAAATAAGACACACGATGATGAGTCACATTTAAAAACATGCGGGATTGATTAATTTGTTTGTGAAGGACACAGTCGAAGGTAATAACTGTAGAGGTACACAAAGATTAGAATATGTGAACTAGATAACTGAAAACGTATATTGTAAGGGTCACGCTGAGATGTAGAGCTTAAACTTAAGATAGGAATAGATGGAGGGTTGTATCAAACCATTCAAGAAACTGATGAGAGCAGTTGTCTCCAGCGTGAACTCCACACTCAGATTCTTACACAAACCTGAATGAAACAGAATCAGCAAACGAGAACGTAAGCAAGACTGGTTAGGGATGGGAGGGAATCTACACATTAGGAATATGAAATGGAGAGGTACCAGCAATGCTTGCTTTTACAGAAACGTTCAACGAAAATTTAGGCAATATCCAGATATTTGCTGAAATGCCGGAAGATTCTTCTGATTTCTAATTCTGTGCAAAAATATTAGTTTGGATTATAGAACGCTAACGCAGTATGGTCAACATAGCATGATCCCATCAACCACTGAGTGAAATTACAGCACTTTTAACAGTTACTTATGTTGAGTCTCTTAGACTTGATGTAACCAGAAGATTGGAAGTTTGACATAGAAGTGACGGTTCGTAAAGCAAAGAAGGCAGAGAAGGATATACCGATCAGTCTGACCTCACTAACTAGTTCCTGGAAAGAGAGGAAAGGAAGTGATTTGTAACCCAGCAACATGGGTTCAGAATAATGAATCTGGGTGGTTTATGTAAAGAATTCTTATTCTGGAAGGAACAAGAGGAATACCACGTTTAAAATGCGACACTGAGGTATTTCAAAGAGTGGATAGGCATAACTCATTGGAATAAACCAAGATGTAATTTGTAATCGTTGATTTTCCCGGTGAATCTTGTGCTTGAAGATCTCTCGGACATGCGCTCCTCACGCCGGCCAGCAGACGCAACCTGATGATGATGGCACGTTACGCCGTCGAAACTTCGTTCATCCGCTATCAATTGACCCGGCGGCATGCCCCGAGAGATCTTCAAGCAAAATGTAATTTGCTCAATGGAACAACTCTTACGTGATGGGAAACAAAGTATCAGGTCAGGAAAAGTTCTGTCAGAGGAGGTGAAGAGAGAACAAGAGAGTCACAGAATAGTGTATTGGGTTACTCCACGGGAGAAGCAGTTTTCTTATTTTGTCTTCGTTTCCTTATTGAAATTAAAAAGGAAGTGTATGTGTACATTACTTGACCTTCTCCTTACCATGGCAATAACGGGGATTGTTCCCTTTGTTGCCATTAAGATATGGTAAATTAATTAATATAAATATTTGCGTCCTCTGACTACTACGATCTGAATGCTCTGCATTTACTTCTAATTCTTTATACAGTATTTAGAAGGGCCTTATATATTCCCGTAAAACACATGACTGTTTTACAGTAGGTCATAATTTCTTGTTCAGTAAACTACAGTTTATTAACTCCTCTGCGGCACTAGCATTACTTCTATTACCAGAACTCATTTCATCTAGAGCAATGCGAAGTTGTTGGACAAATAATTAAGTAACTCGTAAAAAAATATTAATTAAAGCATTTAAAGTGCAGTTAGTTGAGTTTAATGGTTCAACTAATGTCACAAAAGCAATCAGCTTAAAAAGGTCAACAGAAAAGTTTGTAGTTTATTCCCGTCGCTTAGCTATAAGGTGAAAATGGCGAATGTGATGATCCACATTTTCCATTCCTGACGTCAGAATTAGCCAGGAGATGAACGGCCAGCTCAATTAACT